>JAMKCH010050071.1:0-10850 GCA_023653785.1 Ophioderma brevispina
ATTTTATTTTGCAAATTTTTTTATGTGTGGATTCTATGGAGTCTTGTCAGAATTCGACAAGGAAGATGTAATTTTTTCCCCAAAGGGCATAATTTTTCTTTTTTGACACTCAAAATTAGGACGGAAGTATTACCGGAAACCGGATTTTATTTTTACTTGGTCCTGTTATCAAAAACAAACAGTAGGGTTTCTTCAGTTTTATGCTGTTGGCAAGGGCCTGTTCCTGCCGACCAGTGCAGTGCTGACCAGGGTAGCAGCAACCTTGTTATATAGGCATGGTGGTGGTCTATGCCCCTTTAAAATATACCATCCTATGCTTGTTTATATAAATATTTCTATGCATAAATATGATGTTGGTTTACGACAAGTGGCACACGCCTAATGGGTGTGTGTAGTACAGCTGCCTGTTATTCATGGAAAACATCAGAGAATTAAAAATTCTGCATATTTATACTCATGAATCAACAAGCCTCTCACTCAGAACTGTATTACACACTAAGGTAAACCATCTCAAAAACAATTCATGACTGCTGGTTACTATCAACCTAGGTATCCTAAAATACCCACATATTACATTTAACCGGACCCCCCACCCAAAAAAATCCATGAGTGATGTGCAAATTGCAGACAGACACTACAGTACTCAATCTCATATTAAGATCATGAATGCTGGTTAAGCTAATGAATGCTGGTTACTAACATAAAGCACACCAAATTCTGAACTCATGCTAGAACCTAGAAAGGCGATTTTCCTGAAACAGTAATACTCTTCGAAACTGACCAGGACGGCTTAGGACAGTCAGCATTTACCACCCGACTCTAAAAAATTACTCTGATAAACATGTACAGGTATGACTCTCTGTACATGGGATTGACGGCTTAACATCCCCTCCAAAGGACAAGATATTCTCGCGGTTCATTTACTAAAGTCCAAATGGCCCATAGTGAAAGTCCAACTCCAGTTTTTATCAATAGTTCTTATACAAATCAAGTCAAGAATTTAGTCTTAATTAGATCCCGGCAAGTAGCCCTACCAGGATGTGAACCATGGCTAAAGACCAAAGTTTCCCATTTTATAAATCGCTGATTCCGTTTTCTTTTCCGTTTTCTAATTAAAACCCTTAATTTATGCCATTCTAGGGAAACATTTCGATTTTCTTAATTAAAAACACAACAACATTAAATAATCTAGAAACACACCAGAAACAAGCACACACATGCACACAGGAATGACAGGAAGTATGCCGAATTTTGCATTAGAATTAGATTTACTGGCGATTTGAGTGAAATTGGCGATAATGAGCTTACTAGGTAATTTTGGGCTAGAATTTAATGCATTTTGACAGTAAAAGTAGGATGAATTTGAACCATTATTTTGTGTCAAAAATCGGGAGATAACTGCAAAAATCCAGGTTTTTTTCAGGACATTCAGGTTTCTCCAAAAAGTCAAAATCTGTGTTCTAAACTTGCAATTCCGTGAATTTTCTCCGTTTTCCGTAAAACGGAAAACTTTGGTCTTTAACCATTGCCCTTCAGCACCAAAGGCAAACATCCTAACCAATGGGCTTTGGTCTTCTATCACTCTGTTAATTTATGGTAAACTGTACAATGCTCTATCAACAAAGTTAACTAAATCTAAAAAGTCAAATCAATTTAAATTTGAAGAGGATTTCTTGACTACTGACAATATCAATGAACAATCTAATACATTAAGACTTATCTATGAACACAAAGAAACCACCAATATGGTGTGTGAGTACTTACCGTTAGGCTTTGTAGCGTTGACCCCCTGGAGCTGCCTCCTCCATCTCTACTGTCTCCATTGGTAAGGTCCTCTGCTGATGATGTTGATTGCTGTCGTAATGGTCTGTGTGGCTGATTCATTTTGATTGGTGTCTAAGTACTGAAATGTGACAAATAAAATTGAAGCCTTGTGAAAACAATTACGGATGGTAATTAGTTGTTGGGGTTAAACTGAATGCTTTTCCTGCCAATCCAAAATCTGCTATTGCTTTTATGATATTGATCTATGGATAACCAAGTGGAATGGGCAAAATTTAACATTTATAAATTAAAAAAAAATAATGAATTATAAGGCAAAGGGGTTTAAACTTTGATGTGTATTATCATGATTTGTTTATATTCATAAAAACATAGGTGGAATTTCGTATTTGCTCCTATATGAAATTAGAAATTTCACAATTTATGTACCAAAGAACCATTTCCCACCTTATCCTTTCAGGTGGTGATAGTTTTGTAGACAGCTTTACAATCAGGGCAACATCAGTTACTTTTCAATTTTTAAAGGGGCACCTGATATGTGAAATCTCTCGTTGCACCTTTATACAGCCGTACAGACTAGGCAGCAGAAAAAAGATTGTGCTGTTCAGTAATTCTGTGACTTATATTTAATTCTGCCTTTGGGCTTTTATAGCAATAGCCCTAGGGGTCGGGGTTTCAATTTCAATTGACCTTACACAAACAACGCGTTCATTACTGAAAACAAGTTGCTAATCTAAAATCCAATAACAACTGATCTCAGGAGCCTTTATTTCTTGAATTTTGCTTTTTCCTTCCTTTCCATTGAATATCTTATTCTGGCCAACACAAATGATGATAATTCTAAACTGCTCATCTCCCAGCCACCCAATTTCCACACTGTAAACAACAATCACTCTCTATAACATAATTGGTTGTTGCTTTGTCTGTTCACTTGAATCTCACCTATCCATAAAGCCTGTTACGTCCTTCCTGGATAATACCAATGTGTCAATTTCAAGTGGTGCATTCACAGCTTTTAATAGGTGTATCGATTCTGATTAAAACATTAGTCAAATGAAGGCCCGTGTTTTGATTGGCACTGTGTGATTCCCACTGAGTAATCACTTGTCATTGAGTAAGATAGTGAATGTCCTTTTACAGGTTCACGCACACGATACTGGTGTATGTACATGCAGTCAAACTATTTTAAGAATTATTCATTCTTTGGAAAATTTTAATACATATTTCTGGAAAGTGGTATGTCTTTTTTACCATTATTTGCCTGTGGATTAATTCTTTCCCCACTTAAATTAATCCTGGTTCATTGCTTACAAATCATCTTTTTTTCCCTTGATTTTATAATCAAGCAATTTTCAACTCACAATTGTGTGGGTGAGCGTGGCCTAGCGGTTAGGTGCTTGCCTCTGCGCAAATGTACCATCAAATTTCCCGGGTTCGAATCCAGGTGGGGGCTGGCACTTGCTGGGAGTGATTCGGGTATTAAATCTTGGATTTGATCTGTATTACCAGCTATTGATTAAACAGAACTACCCGCTTCCTCCATGGTGCACTTGGGAATTGGGCAAAAGGATCATGACGCATCCCGTCCTTCGGAGGGGACGTTAAGCCGTCGGTCCCGTGTACGAGAGTCACATCTGTACATGTAATCGCAGTCAGTGTCGAATAGAGTCGGGTGTAAACCCCGGACTGTTCCCAATCAGACCCCAGGCTCAAATAGCGGGCCATGTTAGGGCGTCCGTATCATGGATACAGCGGCCCCGGATAAGCACACCAGTCTGAACAAATCTGACACCACCACAAAGCCATTACAAGGACTTGTGGATACGAGCAAACAAACAACAAACTCACATATTTATTTGTACTTGAAATTTCACATTTGTTAAACATATTGCCCTTAACTATTCTGTTATGCAATGGAAATGGTTTGAGATTGTAATTAATTTCAGCATACTATATCCATTTATGGCATGCAACTATCCCTGAATAGTTAGAACAGTTTGAATAGATTGTTCTTGCATACTTTCTTTTTCTCTAATGAACCAGGTGATCATTTCCAGACCTAAGTATTTTTTTAAGTGTGCCTCTGTGTTTCGGTGTAAATTTACTTCTGAATGGTTAAAAATGTTTGATACATATGGATTTATCTGTTTCCACATGAGGAAATCAGTTTCACTTTCTTTCTCAAAAATAAACCTGTGTCCAGTGGGTAAATCTCACGCCTAGTAGCGAGAGGACCGGGTCGAGCCGTGTATTTTTCGTCTTTATTTAATTCAATGCTCGCCAGTTTCTCAGAGTTTTAATATAAAACTCACAAGTTTTATATTCATATTAAAGGGAAACTACCCCATCATCAGCCTTGACCTCAACATCCCCATGAAACCTAAGATTTTGTTATGATTAGATATGTTGTATTTTTCTAATCTGCAAACTATGAGGCGCACTTCTTTCACACTATATGACATACTCAACACCACTAGGGTTTATTATGGTTGTCGGAAATTGTTTGTACAGAGTGGGTTATAGTAATAAAACACATTACGCCGCATTAATTAAAATTCAATGATATTTTGGAATTCGTATGTTGGTGATATCCTTCCATATGAAAGATAAGTTATTTTGTCATCAGGTGGAGCACCTTTAATTGAATATCAAACCTTAAGGTTGGTAACTTCATCTACAACTAAAAAGTTATACTTATATCCTCTTAAAATAGAGTTTTTGTTGGAGCATTTGGCAATGTAAGTAAATTTTGCAAAACTTTATAGAAATAGTTTTGAGCAATATTCTTTTTTTAAATGACAGTCTGCCTTACCTTAATGTTGGGGTGTGATCTTCCACGTCACATTACCCCATTGCTGGCCTCTTATGCTCACCGTAATTCAAAAGGGGTTCGGGAACCTTCCCAAATCCTTGTGAAAAGTACTGGATAATTTTTTGAAAAAAAATTTGAGCAAAATTAACAAATCCCTATCTCGGGGACTAGCGTGTTTAAGTGGTTAAACTCCTCTAATGTTAATTACAATCATCCAGTTTGTTTTCATGAGTTGATGGAGCGCTTGGAATATTCTTTGGCTTGCTTGGCGTGGGTTGCTGTTTCATCACATGAGTAGATTCACAGTGCGTATGACTCCTGTCATCAAACAAGGGCTGATGGAGGAGGACGCTCTGCCGCTTTGGACCGTGACCGAGTTTGAGCAGACAAACATGAGGACCTGTAGAAGATGGAAAGTCAATAGATAAGAAAGAGAGAAAAACGATTGCTGTACATACGGCAGTTAAATTCTGGGAAGCAGAGTGCTGGGGTGTGTCATGATATTCTAGAGTACTTAACAAAAACATATATGAAATTGATATGAGGTGAAAAAGTGGGGAAGTTGGGAAGCTCTCCCAGCCAAAGTTGGCCATTTGTAGGGACACTTGGCCATGTGGAGGGAAATATATACATAAGAGATAGTGGAAATCTGTTAGAAATGCGATATCTTCCCGAGAAATTTACATTTTTTCAAAACCCTGAAATCGAATATGACAATTGACTTTTACTATCCTTGGACTATTAAAGCGTATTCTTTTGGAAGAAAACAGTGGAAAATTTAATCTTTTCCCAACGTGGCCAATGCCACAAAAGAATGCACCAGATTCTATTCATTTGAACCATGGAGTTCAATTCATTTTGAACTGGGATTTAATTTGTATCATGCAACACGCACATATGGCACATCCAAAATACCAATAGATGAATCTAAGCTTTTGATGTCATCTATACTCCTGTGGCAAAGTGGTCTAGACCGTATTCAATAGCCAGTCATGTTGGTGGACCAGATAGATTGCATTCCAGTACTACAATATATTCACTGTCAATGATCCCTGTGTAATCGCTAAACGTGGATCGATTGGCAGCTTAAGGTATTGTAGTCCTGGAAGGGCTATGCGTTTTGTCCACCAAAATGTCTGGTGGCTATGTCAGATTGAATTCCGGTTATAGCGGACATCTTAGCCCAAACATTGACCCACTCGGAAGGTTTCACCAACTCCGTGAATAGCCACTCATTTCTGTGGAAGAAATTTTCACACTCTCTCAAATGACCCAACAATCTATGACCAACATTACTTAACATCCCAAAACACCCTCTTCCCAAGGTATGCAACAAAGTGCGTCAACATCACCAAGCATGTATGAGGAAGCAGAATTTTTAGGGTAACGGACAAGCCAAGGCCAAACAGGACAAAACTTTTTATGCTAATATAGCTCTGCACGGCCATTGCGGACCTTTTAAAAAAAAAAGGACACAAGGAATACAAAATTAAGAGAAATTTGTATCAATGGTTGTACAAAGCCAAAAAACTACAAGTTTACTAGTGGACAAAACAATAGAAATGAAAACCAAACCTAATTTTGAATTGGCATCAGGAACTGCTCTAATCGGCTCGATGGAAGAATGCAGGATTTTAGGTTGGTACACAACATACTAATCATCTTTAATTACATGAAAATTGCATTTTGGACATTGGCCCATATTTTTAAATCCCAGGTGTGATCTAATTACATTGTTAAGCACTCCTTAATTAGCAAAAAATCCAGTTTAGAAGAAAGATGGGGAAAGGGCCTTTGGGTATCATTAAAATGCAATATAAAATGAAGTATGTTCAAAATAATTTGTAGGTTTAGAAGCCTATACAAGGAATCCATCACAATACACATTAGATGGAGAAATGCTAATACCTTACTTGTGTCTGTGTACTGATCATAGGGATTCAGCCATGGTAGAGAGTGATTCATTTAACAATGATGCACTATCGTAAAGTATTTATAACACAAGGGTGGCTCTCGCTTTTCAAGCAGGCTCGAAATCAGGTGCAGAAATTCGTAATTTCTTTTATATATGATTACAGGGATTTGAGCCATGTGTTATTAATATTCTATTTAATGTCATGAGGGACGAATCTATTGGCCCCCGAGGTGAACTGGAGGTAAAGGAGTACAATTTTACATGCACCAGTTGTATTGATCAAAGCGAACGAAACAATAAAGGAACGGCAATCTTAGACAAAATGTGTTGGAACACGCCTGTTCTTTTTGTCCCCGATTATTTGCCGTACTTCTCTTAAAGAGATATATAGGAAACATGGTTCAAATTGGGTTGGAGGTTGGAGCATATCTTTATCCATGCACCCCCCCTATCCCCACCAATCAAGTTGGGTTCTTGAGTGTGGCAAGAACAAAAAATTCAGGATTCCACATTGTCCAGGGGGAGAGGGGGGCATTTTGAAGTAGACGTATAAAAGTGTTCCAACTTTTGGCTAAGATTGTAATCCGTACTATTAGAAGGGATTTCAGCTTTACTTAAGTGCCTGTCATTTCAATTAGGATAAATGGATATTGGAAACGAACTTGACACAATAGGACAAATAAGATGTTTATCTGAGTATCAAATTACCTTTCCCCATGCCTATGAGGGAATGGTCACTTTAATCAGCATAGGCCATACTTCATTGCGTTTTAAGCTACATTCATGGGTTTAACAGCACTTGTGTGCAAATTGCCAGTGTGCTTTTCGCGGTACCAAAGGTCTTATTTTGTGTTTAACAACTTTAATATTTATGTCAAAGTGTAATATTCACACCAAATAAATTTTAGAAGATACGGTGAACTAGAAAAAAAGACGGATTTTAACATGTTAAATACGTTTCATATAGGTTTACGCGCTTTCTTTGCTACATAGGTTAAATTTAAAAGTCAAATGAAAATAACCGAATTCGAAAGGAAAGGAATGATTTCGACCGCGAACCTACGATTGAAAGACAAGATCTTTGCCTCTAAGCCAAACCGCTCCTTACATAGATATCATTCGTTTCAAACCTAAAATATGTTTCAATCACTGAATCGACGAACGGTAAACCAATCCTACACACGTAAATCAAAGACGAAGCCACGATAAACAATATTAACAATAGAGACGACAGGAGTCATGATCTTTTCCATATGGTTGCCTGGTTGTAGCGTTTGATTTTCCTTAACGAAACAATTTTCAGAGGTAATTATTCTTGAAAATAGAATTTTACCGGGGATTATCGAGTCATGGACATGGTGAAATTATCGAATCGGTTTGATTAAGGATCACTTCACGTGAAACAATGGGTTGATTACATCTGTTTTCAGTAAAACTTGTAGAGCCATACCAAATTTATCTGGCGTGTTATAGATGCCTTAATATCATCATCATCGTCGTCGTCGTCGTCGTCGTGCGTCGTGTCATCATCCTCATCATGTACATCATCATCGATAGGTAAAGAGCGAATTGGAGTAGAGGCAAATAGATCTGCCTTATAAGCGAAAGTTTCGCGGTTCGAAAGCATGTTCTGACATTTGGAATTCGGTTATTTTCATTTAACACTTCTGTGCTCAAGTGATCGAGGATCGCGATCAATACATGTGGCAGGTATTATAAAAATGCTGCCTTGTGGGCATGAGGTGTTAAAATGTAAAGTTTACCCTATGTTCATATAAAGCGCGTAAACCTATATGAAACGTATTGCAACATGTTAAAATTTTCATTTTATCAGTTAAGTGTATTCTAAATCTGTATTTATGGTAATATTTACACGTATGAAATAAATATTAAGTTGTTAAACACAAAATAAGGACACTTTGTACGGCGGAAAGCACACTGTCATCGTCGCGTCGTCGTCGCCGTCGTCGTCGTCGCGTCGTCGCCTCGTCGTCGTGTTTATTCATCATACATTCAGTAGTCTCTCCACATGAATTCCACTTACTGTTTTAATTCTGCCTATATTCAGAATACCAAGCAGAAGGTGCGCCATGAATGTTTTGCAGTCTTTTTGTCTATTGAGTAATGCCCGTGAATATATTGCTCCTGTACATCGTGGAGTTTACTGATATGTTTGTACTATTTATTTTCAATTAGTATTAACACCTTAAATTTCAAAGGCCTTTCTGGATATAGGGACGACTTTGAGCCCAAATATGCTACGAGTACATTTATGACCACTCCCTAAGATTGGACCGCTGATTTTCATTTTCCATCAATGACGTAAGCCAATAGTATTGTATGTGCACCTGAAATTTTTGTTGTAATAGCTGTAATAATCTAAGAAGTTATGAGGACAAATTAACTTAGATCTTTTTTTTTCACGTTGCGACACAATCTTAGCCAAAATGTGTTGGAACACGCCTGTTCTTTTTGCCCCGATTATTTGCCGTATTTCTCCGTAAAGAGATCTTAGGAAATCATGTCAACTTGGAGTGGGAGGCTTGGGCATTCTTAATCCATGCACCCCTCCCTATCATCACCCTAAAGTGGTTCTTGAGTGTGGCAAGAACAAAAATTTCCGGATTCAACATGTCCAGGGGGGAGAGGGGGGCATTTTGAAGTAGGCCTATAAAAGTGTTCCAACCACTTTTGGCTAAGATTGTTGGGTAACACATGTATTCAGACAGCAGGGGAAATGCCTATTTCCCAAGGAATTTATTTTCTCTGATTTTTATTCTTGCAAAATAGAAGAATTATTTGTGCCTCAGTTTCACTTTTAACTAATCAATGAACATAATTGGGGATACAATTTGTATGATTATGATTAGGGATTTAAAGTCATGATATAGCTGTACTCTCACATGGCATGCAATCAAACCAGGTGATATCATGAAATAAAACAAAAATTGACTGCCTGGATTTGTAATAGAGGAAAAAATTATACCATTTCGCGTCAAATTTTAGCCACCCAATTTAAAAAACTTAAAAGTTTCAATCCGTTTTTCCCCGTAACGGGGTAGCAGATTACCTCACACTTGCAGAAATCACTGACCCTTACCCCACCCTCCACTTCTCCCGATTCAGTGCATCCTCATCCTCAAACCAACCCTCTTACTCTCCCCTCCACTTGCTTCTTCCATGTCTTCTTAGTGTCCCATCCTCCTCAAACAAGCCCACCCAAACTCAGGGCCCTTTTTAAAAACTGCTCATCATCCCTCTCAGAACAGGCCCATACAAAACACACACCGAGAGGTTCGGTAGTATAATTAAAATGGAATATAACAGAGGAATCTGTATAGCAGTACATGAATTTAGTGGGCTTGGAAAATGATTAAAATTATGTTCATGTATTTTATTCCCTTAGCGGTAGCCAGCTATAAATAAACACCCTCAAGCAAGGTGGATGATTATTAGGTCACTGCACTAAATTCTGGCAGTCGCTACATTTCGTGGAGATTAACGTAGTGGACTAAAGCAAAATTGTTGATTCTTGCCAGGCGATTACCAAAATATTTTGACTGTGTCAGTGTATGTGCATGTGTGGGTGTGTACATGTGGAGTTGCATCTCAGAGATGTTTCTGCATCCGCATCAAAAAAATCAATCTGACAGCAAAAAAAAAAGAATGGGATCATGTTCATCTGCATACAAACATTGTTACATAAAGAGGTCACTTGAAAGCACGTATTTAGTGTTTTCTGCCCCCAACACTCCATCTTTTCTGCGCGTCTATCAATCCCTGATTTAAGGTGTTCATCTGACACTTCCATATACATATCATTAAAAAAATCATAATAAGATCGAAGAAAGAGCTTACAGGATAGACTGGGATGGCCCACCTACACAAAGATCTTATGGAGTACAAACATATCCTGGCATAGCACAAGACCAAAGCACAGATATATGGAGATAGCCTCCAATTTCATCTTCTGTTGCCCAACGTCATGCACGATTGACGGGCACATCATCGTGCGATTGATCAAAGTAGTTCAGAGCAAATGTTGGAAGTACCCATGCCAAAACAGGGGGCGTTGCCCCTACATTGATGTGATGCTCGAGACATCCAGCATCAGGATCCATCTGGACATTCCCCAAATTAAGAAAACAGGGACATTTGGCGCTACATGGCTGAACAGCATCTCGGCTGCCGGGCTGTAGATAGATAATATAGTCAGATGATCAAAAAATCAGCCTAATCAATATGTAACAAGCACCTATTTTTGCACAGGTCACATACCACACCCACACAAACATACATAAGCACACACACACGCACACCACATATTCAAAGCATAGCAAC
>JAMKCH010050072.1:0-11637 GCA_023653785.1 Ophioderma brevispina
GATAGAGGCACGCACCACATACACCCTTTACCTTAAATTGATACCCTACTGGGTATTTTAGAACCTTCGGTTCTCCTGGCGAGCCCGAATCACATGGCCGCCTCCTTCAATTGGTTGGGTAGTGCATTTAGCGCAAGGTGATAGAATCACAAAACAAAAACCAAAAATATTCTTGTTTTAACTTGGGCCGCTGTGCAAAGTTGGTAACATTTGGCCTAGTGTACCCTGAGCTAATAGGTGAGCATCATGTAACCATTGTGATTTTAAGAATTAACCCTATTGAACCTAGAGCAGAGGATATTGAAACAGAACACAATTGCTCAGGGGTAGATCAATGATTTCAGTGTTTACCCAATGTGAAGGTCCTTTTCACCTTAAGCAGATTCATACAACTCTGTAGCCACTTTCCTCAGGTGTACGCTTCAAAAATAAGATCAGGAATTGCCTCTGATATAACAAGCAGAAAATTCAATGTACAATTATTTAATGCACCACTACAAAATGTTGGTGGGGTATTAATTTTCCTAAATTTCCAATTTTTTTCAGTATACTTGTCCTGTGTAACCATCAAGTATCATCACATTTCTTTAATCCACTAATCAAAAAAAAAAAAAAAAAACTGGACGTGTCAATTGTCCTCTCCAATCTCCACCCCCGCCCAGCAGGTCGGATCCACGCCCTGAAAATTCCAAAATTACTGTAGGCACTGGACAGGGGTAGTTTATGGTAAAAAATGGGCGGATTTTACAAGATTTTGCCCATTCCGGGGGGCGCGCGCACCAAAAACCCACCCCTGGATCCGCCAGTGCCATGTTTTTCCCCACTTCCTTTATTAATTTATATGATTTCCAGATAAAACAATATTGAAAATTGAAAGGCTTGATGAGCAGCACATCCCCTGAAATGGTTCTTTCATTTGAATATGGCATTACCTTGTGTAATTGGGGGAAGTTGTCACACATAGGGAGGTATGGGATTCCTAACAAATCGCTCACTGGATTCATTTCAATGAACACCCTTAAATGAACAACCCATTTTGTGATTGTTAAATCTTTAACATGCATAGATTTCAAAATGAATAGCCCAATTTGTAGAGGATTGGTCAGATCCAGTTGAACCAAAATGTGCTACCACTTGTATATAGCAAGTTGGAAACTGCTTTCTGTGGCAAGTCTTTGAGGCTTTAACTAACTTCTACCTTGATGCTTTTGTGTTGTGTCCACAACAAGTTGACCAGTTCTTTGCAAGTGACACAAAATGAATTGCAAACTCCACTCAGAAACCAATGTACTTTTTCCCACCAATATGTTACACGTGAACTCCCTCTCACTTTTCAAGTAAATCTATTAGACTTTTGTGTGATATACACCCCCACCCTGGTCCCAAGGAGCACATAGGTCCTGGTGGATAAAGACACAGGAACTCTGACTCTCCATACCCAGCTATCAGACAGTAAAGGGCTCAAGATCGTTGTCCTTGAATATATGTTCCCTCTACAGGACAATTGATGAATTACGTTATGGGTTCAAGAATGCAAACCTGAATACTTGGCCCTTATGGAGACTAAATCAAGACACCATGTGGCTCCTCTGAGTTGTCTTCTCAATATTACAATCTCAATAGAGGGGATAGAACTCGAAATGGAGGGGGGCGCTGGCAGTAATGTCAACAGTTGCACTTCCAAGACATTGTGAGCAGATCTTACCGGAAAGTTCAGAAAATTGAGTGGATTCACCTTTCCCTGCCATGTACTCGGCCAATTTTGCTTGGAGTCGTCTAGAGATCGCAGATTGAAAAACTAACTTTTGCGAAAAACATTTCTGTCTTGCAAAAAAGTATTAGAACCTTTTCAATAAAAGGAAGGAATACCTGTGAAGTAGTGTGTGTAGGGACTTTAACTATGATGCAGTTAAAGCTTAATGAGTCAAGCTGGAAAAATTAGAAAACCAATGAGTATCTTTCACATGCAAAAAATTCATAACCAAACCTACTCGTATCACAAAGGATACTTATCGTGTGTGACCATATTGGACAAAATAGACCCCCTATGTATAGTAATAGAGATGTTGCTAGTTGTAAAAAACCTAGTGATCATTGCTGATATATGCCAGCAGAAAAAGCCACCAAAACTCAAGCGGGAGTCCAAAATATTGAAGCAGGTTCCATCGTCATTTGATGAGGAACGCGTTTTTGTGTTAGATCTTTCAGAAATGGACTGGGCTTATGTCGATTTAGCGAACTCTCCTATGAAGGAGGGGATAGTCCTAAAGCTTTTTCTGCGGATGTTGACAAGCCTGCACCAAATTAAAAAGATCAAAAATTTCCAAGCCAAAACCTAGGTGGATCACTGATGATTACTGAATCTAAGAGCCCAGGGTTAAAGGCACGCGAAAAAAAGCCGAGAAGTCAAAATCAGTTGCTGACTGGAGAAGCAAAGCTAAGCTATCAAGAACAACAGTAAAACCTGAGAAACAACTTGAAAGCTAATGATCGCCATCAGCAGATCACATGAACACAAAGGATCCACGTAGGCTGTGGCAAACTTTAAAAACCACCCTTTTTGCCCGGTATAACCCAAAGTGATATTACTGCAGTAAAACTTGAAAATGGTATGGTTAATGAAAACAAGAGGTGGCTGATGCCATGAATATGTTCTTTTCAACTGTTGGGGCCAAATCTTGCAAAAAGTTTGATAATGTACCTAAGAAATGTCAGTATCCATTAAATTCAAATGTGACAGTACTCAACATTCAAATTTGTTTCTAAACTGAGGACCAGGTTTCAATCTCTTAACATTCACTTGACACAGGAAGGGCAAAACAGGGCTGGATGGGGTCAGCAGTCGCCTTTCTAAAAGCAGGGGCAGGACCTTACCTCTCCACTGACTAAGTTGTTCAATCGTAGCTTGTCATGTGGAAATGTTCCCCGACATGGAAAACGAGTAGAGTCACACCTCTTCATAAAGATGGCTCTCGTATGAGGGTCAATAACTCCCGCCCAATATTATTATTCATTTGTGATGAAGATTTTGAAAGTGGTCCACACTCAATTATATTTCTTCATTTATGTGGATAATAACTTATTGTCTACCAACCAATCTGGCTTTAGGCCCAACCATTCCCCCTTACTACTTTAATTGATGTCATGAATACTCTTGACAAACATAGATGCCGTCACTTTGTCGGTGGAATTTTTATCGACCTCAAAAGAGGCTTTCGATACGGTCAGCCATTCCATCTTAATTCAAAAGCTCACATCATTGGAAATTACAGGCCTAGAGCTGGATTGGTTCAAGTCAATATTTGAATGTCACAGAAAACAGGATACAAAAATTGGCAATTAATTTGCTCTAGTTCGCTTTTGTGAGTTTGGTTTTCCTCAGGGCTCAATATTAGGTCCTCTCATATTTACAATGTACATCAATGACCTCCCTCACAGTTGTATCTGGTAACACCAAAATTAATTTAGCTGATGATGATACAGCAGTTTTTACACCCATGTAAGAACATATCAGAATTACACCATTTCAATTGCTGATTTGCCAAATGCTTTATTATGGATGCAGTGAGAATAGAGGTTGACCATGATGCTAAGAAAAGACCAAAGCCATCCGTTGGTAGTCCTCGTAATGTCCCACAAAAACTCAACAACTTCTAACTTTAGTTAGTTTGAATGGTACTCAAAAATGGCGAATGAAATCAGGCAAGTATTTAGGCCTGACTCTAGATCAAACTATGAGTTGGAAATCCATGTTGTAAATCAAAATGTGCCGCACAATTTCTAATACATTGGGTTGTTTTACCGTATCGTGAAGGTTGGCAGCAAACCATCTAGATACCCTTTTTTACCAGGCACTTGTACTCCTAGGATAAGCTACGTGATGTTGTCTGGGCAAGTGTGCAAAAAACCTTGCAAGACAGAGTAGAGCGTCTCCAAAAGCGGGGCAGGGGGACTTATTCTCAAGGTCCCAGTTAGAACACCCTCAGTCTTGATCAGAGCTACGCTGGGCTGGGAAACCCCTAAATCACGTTAGAAGAGACAACCTATGCCTTGCAGTTTATAAGTGTCTTGCTGGTACTGTCCCTGAGAGTTTCATGGATGATTTTCACTACCAATAAAAACTAATCAGTAGTATAGCACACGGGGTAGTACCAATGGGAATATTGCACTCATGTTAAACTAGAACTTGAAGCAGGTAGACGTTCATGTATTTTTATCAGGGGGGCAAAATGACTTGGAATCTCTCCACACAAATCAAAAACCCTTTGCCAACTAGCACCCTGCAATTTCAAAAACACCGGGGGGAAAACAAAAAAAAAAAAATAAATTTATTTAAGTGCATTAGCTTCATTTGTCTCTGTATTGATAGTCAGTAGTTTAATTTGTGTATTCGTTTTTAGTACTGATATGCCAGATATTTGAATAGGTGTGTGCAATTATCATGTTGTTGCAATTGCTTAAAGTAATTATTACAATCTATTCAATTGGCTGGTTCCATTTTTTAATTTGTATTTAACAATATGCTGTTAAATTTTAGGGTTATATATATATTGAAATACTTTAAAATAAATAAAAAAATTAAAAAAATTAAAAATATTTTTGCTTTTTGCACTTTAATGCATTTGAATTTGATATTTTGCCTCATTTATTTTGCTAACTTAGTTAAAAAGAATTATTTTAATGTTTAAATTATGATTTACTATCTAGTCATCAGTTTAGATAATTCATTTTATGATACGTATAGTTATTGTTATTTTTTGAAATGTTAGCCATAATTGTAATATAATTTGTTAATTCGAAAATATATTTATATGTCATTTTAGTATATAAATTGATACTTTCTTATTTGTTATTTTTAATGTTGAATTGGACCCTGGGCCTCATGGAAGAACATAGGTCCTACCTGTAATTGACCACTGAATGAGTAACCCAGGTAAAAGAAGAATAAACAAACAACAAACAAACATGCCGTCTCCCCCCCGACCGCCCCGCAGCACGCGACACCCAACCCAACGCACAACCACAACACCCAACCTTACACACACATACCCACCCCCCACCCGGCCGCCCCGCCGAACAAACAGTGCTTCCCAACACCCCGCACACCCTACACAGGTGGCCCCTTATTGTAACCGGCTTACCCACACGAATCAGCACAAGCATTGTCCAAGAAAACCCGCTCCCCATTCCACCCAGCTGCCCACGTAGCCACCGAACAACCCCAAAGACGAGACGGGTCACTACGATTGCGCACAGCCCCGCAACTCCGTCACAACCGACGCCACCCCCGGACCCGCCCCGGCTCTCCCCGAACCGGCCTTCACCCTTTTCTCTTATTTCCCCCCCCCCTCCTCCCGCTTCCCCCCGGGAAAGGATTAAATTTCTATTAAAAAGGTGATCCTAGCACCTCATTTTTTCTTTATGGTTCACTAGATACAAACAAGAACAGTTCCCAGTTAAACAAGTATTCCATGTTAAAACAGTATTCATGTTAAAAGTATTCCATACAACAATATTCCATGTTAAGGTCCATGGTCGGTGTTTAAAACAAGTGATTCCGTGTTAAAACAAGTATTCCGTGTTAGAACAAGTATTCCGTGTTAGAACAAGTATTCCGTGTTAAAACAGTATTCCGTGTTAAAACAGTATTCCGTGTTAAAACAGTATTCCGTGTTAAAACAAGTATTCCATTTTAAAACAGTATTCCATGTTAAACCACGTATTCCATGTTTAAACAAGGTATTCCACGTTAAACCAAGATTCCCACGTTAAACCAAGTATTCCACGTTAAAAAACCAAGTATTCCACGTTAAAAACCAGTATTCCATGTTAAAACAACATTCCACGTTAAAAACAAGTAATTAAATGTTAAACAAGGCTTAGTGTTAAAGGTCCGTTGTCCGATCGCTAATAGCCTCGCCCCCAGGGACCCCAGATTTTACCAGAAGTTGTCAAAATTTTGGTATCAGAAGAAAGCTACTATTTTTCTCATTTACCCTGTGAAATCTTAGGGCTAAAGGATGTTTGACTTGGATGTTATGAGCAAAATATGCCCTTTTTGGTCGACCAATATTAATTTTACAAAGTACTCTATGGGAAATTACAAAATCATGTTTTTAGCTCTCACTTCAAAATGGGTTGAAATATCAGTGCGAAACTTTACAGATGGGGTTTTGGGGTGAAGGCCATTCTATCAAGATGAAAAATTTATAGACTTAAATCAGGCCACCCCCCTTTAAAGTGAACTGAAACCTTATGTTGATAATGCAGAAGTAGGGTTGTTAATAAAGTTGAACAAAATCTGTTTTTTTGGTGATTTTTGTTTTAATAGTAATAACATTTTCATAGGTAGAGCAATTCAAATATATAATTTTCTCACTTAAAAGCAGTTTATTAAATTGACTTCCAATAGGTAATTGTGGTGCTACATATTTTCTTTTTATAAGAAATATGTTTGTTTTTGTCTGTCCTTGTTATTCGTACTCATCTTTTTACATAATATAAAACAAAATGTCATTTCTGTGAAGATAAATTTAAGCATGACTCAGAAAAAAATAAGCAACTCAATTTAGAAGAGATAATGACTTCAACATGTGGTGAATTCTCATGATATGCCAACATTGGTTGCCATCAACTGTGAAAATTTCATATGATTTGGTAGATTTAGTTACCAAACCTAAAAGAATATGCAGTGAGCCGCATGCATTGACTGCATTTGTTCCTATAAATTCCAATTTCAGAACAGTCAGTATTGATTACTGTACAATTGTTAGGAATGGTAGATTTCGGTGATTCTTTTTTCCTAATGAGCGGAAGAACATGCTTGTTTCGAATATCTAAAACTTTTTTATCAAGCTCAATTAGGTTTTTTGATAAAATATAATCAATCACAGTCCTATTCTTTTTGACTCACACTGTAGTGTAATTGATAAGACTGCACAGAGTTAAAATTAGATTCATGTCCCCTATTTCAAGTCAGGTTTTTTTGAGGACCTGCTACTGGTATCCTGGTAACCAGTACTACCTGTCCCAGGGCCCGGTTGTCGTCAGCTAAACCGTCACCCACATAAGTTTTCTAATGAAATCCAACAAGGAGGATAGCTGGTTACCCTGGAGAGCTAATGGCGGCCATCCAGCACATTGACGTCAGGAAGGGTATCCAGTCAATTATCTTTTGCTCCAATAAATCCTCACACATTGCTGTGAATGTGAGGTGAATCCAGCCACCCCATTAGCGGGGACAAAACTGGATTTAAAACTTTGTTTTTACTACTACATACTACTACTATGTTAAACTTTATGGTGAACTTCTGAAAAGAGAATGATTCTGACAAAAAAATCTTTGAAGTCTTTCACAGACCACAACCATAAAAGAACAAGAAAGACTAAAAAAGTTTACTCCCTTTTCACCATGTATACACTATACATTCTAATATTTTCCCAAATTCTGTACTAAACCAATAACTTAAACTAGGCAATTAGTAAACCCCAAGTATCACTCTTTCATGATCTCCAAATGTCTGTATTTGACCTCAATATGTTACCTTTTACCTCATGAAAATATGGAGGTCCCCATGTTATATCTGTGGCCCAAGTTTGATAGCAATTGGCAAAAAAACTTGCCCTTCAACAGCCTATTTACAACATGACCTCAGTATTTGACCTTTGACCTTGTTATGCTGTTATTGCTTATACCTACTAACCAATCACCACTTGCACTGCAATGCCCTTAGGGCTTGATGTTGTAAACCTTTGACTCATCAACTATCAAGGTTCATTTTGCATATAGACCCAAATTTGATCATCTGGACTAACTTCACCAATCCGGTGACATTTTCAGAAATGAAAACCTTAAAGAGACATGAGGAGTTTCCGAAACAAGAGCCCCAATTTTTGTCGAACCCGTTTTGTTTACCTATTTGAATGCTTCTTACCCATTATTAGAGCACACCTGAGTGATAAGACGAATACGCTGTCTTTTATGTAATCAGATGATGATTTAGTAGTTCAGTCGTGCACGACAGAAAGTCAAAGCATGGTTTTCTATGGAACGAGTACGATAGCAGGCACGTGCCAAAACAAGGTTTGTGGTTTTTTTTACACCTGTCTGTCCAATACACCTGGAACGTTCTCCGTAGGTGTTCTTCAACCAATCCAGTGAAAATTCAGAGAAATTTGTATCCTAAACAATCTCTCCTGTCACTTTAATATATACAGGACTGGCAAGGAGTTTCTGTTTTAAAAAAACCAAGGAAACAAAAAATTCTCTCACTTCAAATTTGCATGGCAATCTATCTGCCATACTCCAGTGAGATTTTAAATGGGTATGATGAAACTAATAAAATAGCAAAATTTTTTATTACTTTTCCTGAAGGGAGCAAATAATTTTAGTGCGGATCCCACTCTTACCCCGCAAACCAATTGTACAAAGACATGAAAGCATGGCGGCAATGTTGATATGGTGAGTCATCCTTATGGGGATCATGCATATTAGTGGTTTCCAAAATTGACGTTGAGAGAAAATTGAGAATGGGTATCGAGGTTGTGTTGTAATGGGAATCCACTTATTGATGAGACTTTCTTGAAAAAAAGGCTCTTTATCTTGAAGCACAAGGCTTCATCTGATAGGATGTCTGATGATGCTTTGAGGTGGCATTAAAATTGTCCGAAAAATATTTTTCTGATTATTCTTTACAGAACAAGATGTCACACTTAATTTGATATTATTTATTGTGGGAAACTGTTATACCATTTTTCTTTTTTTAATTTTAATATTAAATGCTGTTGTCCGAGTTATTCTCTTCCATTCAATTTGTAGGAGATGTTTGTTTTGCAACAAGGACTTTCTTTTCTTGGTTGTAATAAAATACAGTTTGAGTTCATCCCCACCAATGTTTGTCGTCAGTCGTCGCCGTCATCATCACACCCACCCATCACCATCGTCACCACCATCACCACCATCATCATCATCATGTTGAAAAAATCAGGGAAGCAGTTCTCTATCAGCATTTATATAAATGTTTGACGCCCATAGAAATTGTATTGATTTTTATTTAGGCCATAACATTTTGTGGGGAACATTTTTGATCCTTTTCCAAAAATTATAGGGCAACTTTGAGTTGCTCAAAATGAAAACATTTTGCACTTGTACAACCAACTTGCCACGCTACTAATTAACGTTGCAAAGACACTGAAAACAGTAACAATCAATACCATCACTGTCGCCTCCATATCCTGTTCTTTTCATATAATCCGTGGATTGTAACACCATTTGGTGATTAAAAATTATAATATGTTTTTACATACAGGTTTCATCATGTGGTCATTGTGTTTTAAAGGTGGGATACATTTGCTCACATCTTGCATTTGATCAAAAATTTGCTCCTTTTTACATGTTTTTATGTTGTACTTCAAAATTTTGCATCCAGCTATACCAAAAGGATACATTTTAGATTCTATGTTCGACAGATTCCAAATGCCAGTCCTGGCACTGAATAGTCGTGCGTCTAAATTATAATACAGGGTTCATAACAAAAAGAAAAAAGTACAAAAAAATGGGATTACTTTAACATAGATTATTCTTCCACACTAAAAGTGAATTTGAAAATAACCCACAGATTGGAAAGTAGAAAGAAGGATCTTTCAAGGAAATATATAACTTGGCACAAATTTGATCCGGCTGTTTGCTATACAGGGTGGGTAAAAATGAACGCTTAAACAATAATTCCAAATTTACTCTTTCCACCGTCAGCTAATAATAGCATTAAAATACCAATAGGTTACAAGCATATGCCTTGATTTCTGAAAGAGAGTATTACAATATATGTTACAAATCATTTTAAGTCAAGATTTCAGTTTAAATGTTCATATAGGGTGTCCACAGATATACGGTTAATACACCAATATAGATTCTACCAATTGTTTCATCATTCAGCTTGTGTGTGATGCATACTGTGTGCCCTGCTAGTTATGCAATTTTATCCTTTAAGAAAATTGAACTACTGTTTGATGTTAAACATCAAACAGCAATACAAGCTCTCAGCACATAATACATGGTGTAGATGCATTGGTGGTATGTATATGCATGCACATACATTACTCTATCTAGATAGTGTGTAGACATGTACAATGTACATAGTGACTATCCCTATGAAAGTAGCAAATTTCAAATTCAAGAACAAGTGGCAGATATTAGACAATTTACTGAAAAATGCTTCAACATGCAAAATCAGATTGTAAAAAGCTTGCACATTTGTGACTCATCATGTGCATCGCCTAGAATGCATTACTGTCTTTACTGTAAGGTTATTACAGAATTACCATTACCAAGTTTCATTTAATTTAAACCAATACTTTCACATTTCACAAATCTATTAAACAAGTAATGTTTTAACTTATGTACCCAGACAAACATAAAGTAACCAGAGCATCAATGATGCATAAGCCTATCATTGATTGGTATTCAAAGAGGGACAAATATTTTGTGTGACGGCCCTTATTTTTACTTACAATGGAAAATAGCTATGATAAACAAATTGACCTTGGGTACAAAACTGTGGTAAATTAAGACAAGGTGTTTACTCGAACCACAAGTCTTGCCACTCGTCATTGTGATCGCAACATGTGTAAACACTTGTATATGGCGTTAAAAGGTGGCATATAGGGGGGCAATGGGTGTCTTCTCTGTGACACAACCCCATGAGTCAGTGGCTCTTCTTGACCAAGCTAGGCTGCAATTGGCTCAAATTGTTTAGGCAGAAAGAGAAAAAAAACAAACAATTTATTAACCTTTACAGGCGCCTAGTACCCTTACAAAATTATGTTACCACCTTTTTAAATGACTAATCAAAACAAACTATTCAAACAATTCATCACAATATGGCATATGTGTGAACGGAGAGACCCCAATCTATTTGACCAAGAAAGAATACGCAGTGAAAGATAGGAGGCCTCCGAAAACATAGGGTTTGTGGAAGTCACGGGTTTTTTTCCATACAGTTGAGTGATTCTTCCACTGAATTGGGGGTTTCACTCATGCATGTGACCTTCTGATCCAATCTGTTAGACCCCCATATGGGTTTTTGGCCAGTGGATCTTCTGACCAAAATTGGTGATTATAGCAAGTTATCTGCGACTGAAAAACAAATTCATAATTTTCGAAATTGCCCTTAATTTGGTCACCACTCTGTGAAAACCCTATATTGACCAAGGGTTCCTTTCTGACCAATTTGTTTGAATTTGCTCAAGCGTTTGGGCAGAGAGAAACCATTACCACACGTTAAACCGAAATGACCAGACAGACATAAACCAACATTTATCCGTTTTAAACACTATAAATAACTATAACTGTCTGAACACTATTAACCAACTCTATTCAATCTTGCATATACCTATAGGTTGATTCTGTTAACAAAAAGCTAAGTTTGTGAACACAAAGGATAACTTTTCATAAGTCCTCTAATTAGTTTATATAGCTATTAGCTAAGTTAGCTCATTAGCTAACATGATAATATAATACATATATAAATAGAGGTGGGCTAGAAGGGTCATATTTGGGTCCACTAGGTTTCAGAAATCACTTTGAACACAAGGCTAAATGATGACTTTATTGAATGCTTATCCCATTTTTCGAAGAAA
>JAMKCH010050074.1:0-11064 GCA_023653785.1 Ophioderma brevispina
AAGTAGTTACCATTTCAATATGAAATCGAATAAATAAATCCCCATTCTATATTTTTACCTAATTTTTTTACTTTTGCTCTTTCTGTGGTCAAAAGTAACCCCAGATTTAACATTAAAATGTTTCTATCTACAGCTATTAGTGGGGCAAATGAACGTGATACATTTCAAAATAAGATGGAAAATACATCAAAACAATTCTATGTATTTTTACCACATGGGTCAACTTTGGCTCTTTTTTTTGCCCTTCTGGGGTCAAAAATAACCCCAGATTCAACATTCAAATTATTCTTGATTCTACAGTATATAGTTGGGAAGGAAAATTAAATACTGTTACATAATATGAAGTTGGAATCGCCATTTATGATTTTTACCTTATTTGGGTCACATTTTGACCCTTTTGGCCCTTTCTGGGGTCACAATTAACGCCCAAGATTCCAAAATTCAAATATTCTTCATATCGACAGCTATTATGTGGGGGAATTATTATAGTATTACATTTCAATCAGGAAAGTCGGAATAAATAAACACCATTCGAGATTTTTACCTAATATGGGTCAATTTTGACCTTTTTGGGGGTTTTTTTTTTTTTTTGACCCATAAAAAAATAATTGCACCCAAATTCTGATTTTTGTCTATACATCACCCAGGTCTGATCCACACATATGTCAATAACACCTGGTGACCATTGGCATTTTTCAACTCGACCACCTACCCTAACTCAAACTAGAGCCTTGTTCAAAGTGGCTGACGTACTAGTAGAGGAGTAGTGATTTGAGTTATAAACGTAATGAGTATTTTTGACCTTTGACCCCTTAAAACCCATGGGTCATGGATGGGGTCATGATTGACTTTTATTGACCTCTCATCAAGTACTACAGGAGGGGATAAAAAGATTTTCAGTTTGACCTTGTTTTAAATTTTACACATAGTAAATATGTTGACCTCTGTGACCTCAGATGACCCCATATTGACCTCTTGACCCCATAACTTTTGTAAAGGGGCTCAAGCTAATTCATATGTATGACTCACACGATCAGGTTGTTAATCTGTAGGAGGAGTAGTGATTGGAAGTGTAACGTAATTTAAGTATTTTGCCCTTTAACCACTAACATGGGTCAAAGTGATGAAAGTCATAATTGACTTTTATCGACCGCTCATCAATTCCTATAAGCTGGGCTAAACAGATTTTTCTATTTGATCTTAATTTTAAATTTTACTTTTTTTAAATATGTTTACATTTTACCGCTGGTTTTGACTCAAAATAGAGAAATATGTAAGTATCGGTATTAAAGGTGGCTCAAGCTCATTATATGAATGAATCACATGATTCCACGTTGCTTAATCTGTAGGGGGAGTAGCGATTTGAAGGTAAACGTAATTGATGTATATTTGACCTCTGACATCTAAAATCATGTGTATATGACAAAGTCATTAATTGACTTTTTGTCGTGTTGATCAAGTCCTACAAGATGACAGCAGTAGTTTTGAGAATTTGAGCTTATTCTAGATTTTTTGCA
Organism: Ophioderma brevispina; assembly: GCA_023653785.1. Lineage (NCBI taxonomy): Eukaryota > Metazoa > Echinodermata > Ophiuroidea > Amphilepidida > Ophiodermatidae > Ophioderma > Ophioderma brevispina. The sequence goes on from JAMKCH010050074.1 coordinate 1,518, forward strand.
TGGTTAACGTTGTTGACCCCGTGACCCTATCGTGACCTTGACACCAATCGGGTCATGTGAAAGTTTCTGTTGCATGTACTTGTTCCTGTGACCGTTTTGGTTTATTATGGGAGTTCCATGTCTGGTATTAGCATGTTGACAGAAAGAAAGAAAGAAATAGGCATTCGATTGTGCTTTAGAAAGCACGAGTATATCATGCGGTGGCCAATTTGCTGACACGTGACGACCTTTGACCCCAGGCTATGTACGGCACTACGAGGGGGTCTTAGGGTAGTGTTTCTTCTGCCAAGTCTGACCGGACTGGTGTACAACAACCCATATGGGTCTTGGGTCGGTGGTTCCTCTGACAGCATCTGGTGGCCCTTAATAACACTTCATTATGCGAAGGAGGATTGTAATAGACAATTCCGGCGAATGCCCCTTTAATCGCCACGATACCTTTGACCCCAATCTATGTAAACCCCATAAAGGGCCTTGGGTCAGGTGTTCCTTCCTTCCTGACAACATCTGGTTTGTCATAAGTGTTTATTCTGTGTCAAATAAGGATTTTATAAAGTTCCGACGAATGCCCCTTTAAATCGGGCCACGTGGACCGTTGACCCCAATCTGTGTACACCCCATAGTTCCCGCTTGGGGTCAGTGGTTCGCCAGTCCCCAATTTGGCTGCAATCGGACAAAGTGTTTGGGTCTAGTAGCATTTGAAGCCAAGGTACAAAGTAAAGAAAGAACTGAGGCGAATTGTGCTCGAAGAGCACGATCCTAGCCGTGGGGAATACAATGACTTAAACCCATGCCGATTTTTGTTTAGATCTAAGCTGCTTCATATGCATGGGGTCACCATGTCATACAACGTTGCAATATAGCAAATTGATTTTTTAAAATATTTTTCACATTAAGACCGAAGTTCCCCTTAATGACCGTTTTGAGACCCCATGCTGAGCACAACTTTGGTGAATGGGCCTGAAGCTGCTTCGTATGCCATGGAGTCATGTGACCATGGTGCCCATTGCATATACATTGATTTTTTTGAAGATTTTTACATTAAGACCGAAGTTCCCTTTAATGATCTTTGACCCCATATTGATCACACCTTTGGGTAAAGAGTCTCAAGCTAACTTCATATGCATGATCACGTGACCATGGTAACCCTTTCAAATTGCAGATAGGAAATTTTGAAGATTTTTTCACATTAAGACCGGAAGTTCCCCTTCATGACCTTTGATCCCCATATTGAGCACCCACCTTTGGGAAGGGTCTCAAAACTGCTTTCATATGCAGAGTCCGTGACCATGGTCCCTTGCAAATGGCAGATATGAATTTTTTGAAGATTTTTTTTACATAGACTAAGTTCCCTTTGAATGACCTTTGACCCCCTATTGAGCACAACCTTGGTGAAAGGTCTCAAGCTTCATATGCATGAGTCACGTGACCATCCTACTTTGCATATAGCAAATAGATTTTTTGAATTCAACCCGTCGTGTCCCCTTAAATGACCCCTTAATGACGTCTCAAAATTCTGTGTACACCATCATGGAGTCTGGGTCAAGCGGTTCTTCTGAGGCAATGTCTGGTGATTATACAATTGAATTTGTGAACACCAAGAATTTTATAGAGTTCCGACAATGGCCCCTTTAATCGGTCACATGACCTTTGACCCCAATCGTTTACAACCCCATAGGGTCTTGGGCAGTGGTTCTTCTGACAACAGCTGGTGATATAGAATTTATTCTGTGGCAGAACAAGGCTTGTTATAAGTTTCGACGAATGCCCCTTTAATCGGCCCACGTGACCTTTGACCCCCAATCTTGTAACACCCTATATGGGCCTTGGGTCAGTGGTTCGTCGACGCGATTTTCTTGCAATCGGATAAAACGTTAGGCACTAGTAGCATTTTGCAAGTTTATCGGAAAGTGATGAAGAAGATGAGGAAGAAAGAAATCGCACAATACAGACCTAGCCGTGCTTCGGCACCCGGCTAGGTAAAGAAAAACCTCTAAATTACAAGACCTAGCCGTGCTTCGCACACGGCGAGTAATGACCTGGGGCAGTTTTTTTTGATACGAATATACGTTGGCCGAGTTTGGTACTACCGTGGCCAGTTTGTATACGTTGGGCGAGTTGGTACCTGTGCGAGTTGGTACCAGTACTAAGGGCGATTTTGTACTTGGGCCATTGCTTGAAACGATGGCTGGGCGCAGCGGTACGGGATTGGTACCGAAGCGTCATGTTGAAATGGAGGATTAGGAGAATTGCAACCTGGTTCGACCCCTGAATGACTGTATTCAAAATCTGCTGCCACCAATATGGGCCCTTGAGTCCGCGGTTCTTCTCTGACCAGTCTAGTGGGATTATAGCATTGATTTGTGGCCGAAACCGCAAAAAGGAGGGTAAGAGCTACTTGACCTGTAATGACCCCTTGGTGACCTTTGATACCCCCAATCTGTGCACCCTGTATGGCACTTGGGTCACGGGTATTCTGACGAAGTCTGGGTTCAGATCAAGCAACTGTGTAACACTAGTAGCATTTGAAAGTGATTAAGAGGGGTTAGAGAAACGCCCCTTTTTTGGCCCCTAAATGACCTTTGGATTCAAAAATCTGTGAACAAGGCCATATGGGCCATGCCTCTGGCAATCACTGTGACATAATGGCGTCGATAGCACAGGCGAACTGTGGGAGAAGTAGGGAAAAGGGTGTTATCGCGACAATGACCGCTATTGACCACTACGTGACCCCTATGGTCAAACTGTGAACAACCTATAGGAACCTTGGGTCCGGGGGTCTTTGTTGGCCATTCTCGTTACAATCTGACCAAGCCTCTGGCACTAGTAGCAATTTTGAAGCGATGTCTGAGCGAGGTAACAAACAAAGAAGAAAGAAAAAGAAATCGAGAGAAGGCATCTATCTGCGTCTGCACCGAATGCTATAAAGATAAAGAAAAGAACCTTCCGAAAAAAACCAGTCGAGTTCCTCGACTGTGTAAGAAAACCGTACAGAAGAAAACACAGTCGAGTTTCCTCGCTGTGTAAAAAAACCGTAACAGAAGAAAACACAGTCGAGTTCCCGACTGTGTAAAGAAATCGAGGGAAGACAGTATATCACGGGCTGCACCGCATGATATAAGGAAAGAAATCGATAGAAGACAGTATGATCATGCGGCTGCACCGCATATAAACTATGCATCGATGCGCTTTAGGAAAAGCACGAGTATATCATGGGGGCGGTGACCTTCTTGCACTGTCCATGTGACCTTTGACCCCAATCTATTGTTGCAGGCCCCAAAGAGTTAGCAATGAGTTATGATTTTATGTCACTTCTACTGAGTTAAACTTATAATTAGCATATAAAATATTATAAATTAAGCTAATTAACTAATAAAAAACTGACGACTCCAGGATACTAGGCCCGTCAGGTTGATGTGAAGAGACAAAGACTGTGTCAGACAGTGGTATCATCAATACCAAGTTTTCCCCCAGATTGGGCCCAACACAATTACCATGTAGAATTTGTATTTCATCTGCCGTTGAGTGGGAACTTGAAGACCTACAAGATGACATAGGCCATTCCTAGCAATATAAGCACCTTTTGATATTTTGTGTATTTTGACCTTTGACCGACCCCTTAATGATGGCTCACAGAGCGAGGTCACTGGGGACTCTCTTTCACTTTGCATTGATGCCTACAAGATCACATAGCTATTTTAGGTCAATTAATCTCTTGCATATTTGACCCTAATACCCCATTTGACCTTTGTGGATCCAAAATGTGCACATAAGTAATAGAACTTTTCCCAGTGTTTCTTTTGTGAACACATTTGACATAAATATCTACTTTGGTTAATGATTTATAGCGTTTTTTGCATATTAATTAGCTCCTTTGCATATCTTGCACGTGACCCCTATGGCCCATATTCTGTCACATGATTCGGCTCGACATTATCCCGCACTTTGCGCAGACATCACCTATCCAGTTTGTATCGATTTTGAGATATAGCAATTTTTGCATATTACAGATCTGCCCGGCATTTTGAATGTTAAGTGAGTTCCCATATTAATTCTGTGTACAAGCTGTAATACACTGACCAAAGACGATTCTCATGGCGGAATTTTCGTACGTACCGCACCTAATCGGCTAGGAAGAAGTAGGCCTCAAAGATTTTTTAGAGGTTTTGACCTCTATGACCCCTACGAGAAGGTCAAGGTCCAATTTTACAAAACCCTTGATGTAACTTGGGTCAGCTGGTTCTTCTGACCAGTTTGGTACATATCGGCCCAGCCGTTTGGCCTAGTAAGCATTTTGAAGCATGGTACAAACAAAGAAAGAAAGACACTAGATCTGGAAGACAGATCTGAACACAGTCCGAGGTAGTGACCTTTGACCTAATTGACCTTAAATCTCCGAACTATTTTCAGCATGTTAGAATGGGCATAATGGATCATTTCGGGTCAATTTCATCCTGCAGAGCTTTTGACAATTTGACCTCCGACCTCTTAATGACCTTTGACCTTCGAATATATTTTCAACATGTTAGAATTTCTAAAGGATCTCTTCAATTCAATTCCAGCTTGGTCTATTATATATTTTATACACATTAAAGGAGTTTGACCTTATTGACCCCAGATGACCTTTGATCAAAATGTTCATTGAGTAACTTTGTAGGGATGTCAAACGACAAAACCACATACATGAGTCACACTATGATCATCAAACCATGTAATTTGTAGGAAGAGTAGTGGTTTTGAAGTGTAATGTAATTTTGAAGTATTATGGACCTTTGTGACCCCTAAACCATGGTTAAGTGATGGGGTCTGATTGACTTTTTTATTGACCACTCATTAACTCCTACATATGGGCTAAAAAGCTTTTCTTATTTGGACTTGTTGAAGATTTTACACACAGTAAAGGAGTTTGACCTTACTGACCCCCGATGACCTTTGATCAAAATTTGCCATTAAGTACTTTGTATGGGATGTCAAACTACACCACACATGAGTCACATGATCTTACTATGTAATCTATAGAAGGAGTAGTGATTTGACATGTAACGTAAATTTGGATGTATTTTGGAACCTGTGACCCCTAAATTAATGCGGTCATATACAAAGGTCGTAATTGACTTTTTTGTAGTGTTGATCAAGTCCTACAGAGGACAGTATTAGTGTTTTTGAGATTTGAGCTAATTCATAGATGGTTTTGCAGGTTACGTTTTTAATCCTGCGAACCCTATCGTGACCTTTGGACACCAACTGGTTTATGTCAACAGTTTTTGTGATGTAGTACTTGTCCTTGTCACCATTTTGGTCAATATAAGCATGTTGCTGACTGGAGATATTAGTCACTTTGAACAGAAAGAAGAAGAAACTGTACAGAAGAATTCCCTCGACTGTGTAAGAAGAAAGAAATCGAGAGATACAGTATATCCATGCGGCTTCCCCCAATGATATAAGAAAAGAAAGAAACGAGAGAAGGCAGTATATCATGCGGCTGCACCGCATGATATAAAAAAAAGCTTCTACGTACCTTTAAGATGCTTTTGATTGTGCATTAATTCAGTCAACTTGGAACGACTTAAATAATGTGGCTTACGTAAGCGCCTTTGGTTTCTAAAATCCAATGAATCAAATCAGATGACTTTGAAGCAGCAGGTGGAGAAATATTAACTTTAATGAGAATATAACCCCCAAAATTTTTGAATTTTTGTAAAGTAATTTTGAAATTAATAGCACCAACTTTGAGGATTGCATTTATTGTGGGACACGCGTATATTGTGATAAAAAGATATGGAATATGATAATTGTGAAACGAGCTGATATGCTTCAAAGATGTATCCCACCATATATATGAAATGCTATAGTTGGTGATACAGGCTTGACTGCGGTGGCATTACCCGAAATCCAGATGTAGAATACAATTATTTTGCCTGAATGAACAGTTTTAACGCTTCTGTCCTTTTTAAAATGCTAATACCAAACCGAGCAGGGTGTATTGGTCAAGATAACCACCTAACCCGCGTCGTATAGGTCTGTGCAGTTAGACCGAAAGTCGAGCAAAAATAATTAAACACTAAGTACAAATATTAACTACAAATTATTATACGGTCTTTCATCTAATGTTGAAGCAATATAACATTAATTAAATCCCTCCCCCGCTGGCATCGGGCAATCATAACATGCCCATTTTGTTTCTCATTTTTGAATTTTCACATCATATGTATACACCTTGTTTTTGGTATTTATTTTGGCATATCAATCTTCGATCAAACACATGGCGAATGGAATAATGTTCACAGCTTACAATCAGTCTGAATGGCTCAGTCCGACTTTGCTACATCAAAGGGTACTTGATGAGTGTGACTTAAGCTTTAGCGTTTCCAATTGCCTTCGGGAGGTTATCCTTGCTGGAGATCCGGAAGTATACGCCGATTCAGCTGGGCGGCGCCAAAATCTCCGGCTCACAGGTCCTTGAGTTACGAATGTACATGCTCACAGTTCGGGTTCCATGGATTATCTGTGTCATGCCCACAAGGGTAAACAAACAAAACAACACAACAAACAAACCATAATAACAACAAAAAAAACAAAAAAGTTATTTAACACAGAGGTTATGGTATATGTGGAGGTCGGCAAGAATGAAGTAATGAGGCCTAGTACACTATTTCTTCATATTTTTTGATTACATTGTTTTGTTCTATATATTTGTTTATCATTAATTATTGTTTCATAATTTTGCATAAATATTGAAGTTTCAGAGATCTAGCAGTTCAAGATAACCCCTAAACAGCAAAGACTTTCAAAATGGTAGCTTGTACTTTTATAGTTCCACGGGGGCTTAGGGGTATCAATTTGATACAAACATAAGTTGCCTCGCGTTCTATGAGATTTTTGGCCCGAATTATACTCCAGGACCTAGGTCCCCCGGTACGATATGGTCCTTGAGCTAAAATAAAAAAAAAATCTGGTCCAGGAGCATATTTGGAATATGCTGAATTGGTCCTGGGCATATTTGAATACACAGGTATAACTTTCCACAATTAAGCTACATTATTGTTTCGGTGTCTTTTCCTAGGTTTTTCAGGTTATCAAATGAACCCACCGCCAACCATTTTGTTCCTCTTTTTTACTCTGAGGTTAGCGGTTACTCTTCAACACGGGCCACAGCAGGGGACAATATGTAATGCCTTTTTCTTGAGCATTGAGGTTGTAACTATAAATTCCTGATAAATGTACTCGTTTCCCTCTCTCTCTCGCTCTCTCTGCCGCCTGCCTGTCTGTCGGTCTCTCTCTCTCTCTCTGAAGGTGTGGTGCAGTGCATCACGTCCCTCCCCCATTGTGCACCTGTCATACGTTTTTGCAGACTGTGATCTGATCAGCAATCAACACCCCAATACATTTGTTGTCCTTTCTATATAGAAAGGTTGAACGATTTTTTGATCTGAAGATACTAGATTGATTAAGGGGGGGTTAGCCCATTACCAATGAATTTGTTCTTCCCTGCAAACAAGTACGAAATTGTAACCACCATATGTGGTAGTTTCAGCTTTTAAAAATACTTTTTATTTGACTAAAATCCTATTCTCGGTTCCAAAAATATGGCCGATCAAAGTATAGGAGAAGACACAAAACCGCGCAATCAAGCATTTTTGTCCTACCATTAATACAACATTTGTCCTCAACCAGTGTAATTAAATATATTAAAAATATTTACAGCCTATGGGGTAAGTTTCTTTTTAAAATTTGAAATATACGTTTTAAATAAAAGAGTTGATAGCTCCTTTAATGTAATGTTATACTTTCTTATGTACTGTCTTTATTTCCTCACCCTGCCAAAAAAAAAAAAAAACGCATTTTCAAACGAACGTAACTAGAAAAGCAAAATATTCACAAGCTCCAGAAAACCTGTCTTTCTTCCTTTCCGAGTTTGTGAATTTCGTTCGTTTTTTTTTCAGTTATCCAGTAAAAAGTGATTAATGGCCTGGCTCTCGGTTTGCCATGGCAACCAAGTTAACTTAACAATTAAGTGCTCAAGCTTAAAAAAACTTCCGTTAGTGCCCAAGGGGGGGTGGTTCCTAGGACCCAACCAATAACCACTTGTCCCGTGGGGGAGTTTGACATGACCCCTACACAATAATTGGGGGTCACGTAAGAACAACATACTCAACAACAAGAAAAATGAAAATCCGACCTTTGACCTATGAACCTACAGCCAGTTTTGAAATTGTCACTCTTCGAAACGAGTGGGTCGAACATTTCCATCCTCAGTCCACTCCAATATAAGGTTTTTGAACCAAAATAATTCATTATATCTACTCTAGAATAACCAATTTGAAAATATCATTCAAAATATAGGCCAAATTATACAGTCTTGTTTTTTGCTCAGAAACGTCAAATCCCTTATTTCCCATAGACGTCCACGTAAGAGCACGGCATGAAACATTAGAATTGATGCTCTACAGCATAAAAGAAGGTTATTTGATTTCATTATTAAATTATTAATTCATTAACCTCCTAAGGTATATATCTAAGCAAATAAATCCAAGATTTAATTACTTTTAATTTTTATTAGTAAAATATCGTGATTTTTTCCACTTCCGTTATGCCACCAAGGGGGGGGGGGGTTCCTAGGGACCCACCTTAATTATTACTAAGAGCCGTGGGCGGATTTACATTTTTTTTGTATCGGGAGAAGCCTATTCATAAATCCGACAATTACGCAAACACTCCTTGAAAAATTTGATTGGAACCGAGAAATCGCAAAACTCAAATATTGGGTACTATGGAACCCCCCCCCCCATGGGCCTTTTAAAGTGTTTAAAAATCCAGAACATGGTTTCCTCCAGAATGTGCTAAGCGGGTCATTTTCACAAACCCTATTACAGCTTAAGTGAGTCAGGGTCTTCATACTCGACTCCACTGTAGTGGCCAATTTCGGGGTCCATGGGACCAACACACTTAGGAACCACTTTCCCCGACAGAATTTTTGCACGAAATTTATACCACAAGTTAACGGGTCATCAAAGATAACACCCAATCAGGCATAAAAACATAAATTTATATTTGGACTGCAAATTAGGTGCAAAACATGTTTTTATTTTTTAAACACGCGAAAATTGGGCAAAAATATGAAAATTGCAAATTGTCTTGCACTTACCGTACATCAACACTTTTTGATAAAAATTATTTTATGTTATTGTGCAATGATATCAATTATTGGTTCTCTGTTGCTCCGCTATACTTACAAGGTTCTAAATGCATTTTTGGGTTTGTGTGAGATATTGTTACGGTCAACCGTGGCCAAGGTCCAAAAACCACCTCGAAACTTCGGATTCAAACTCCTGAATAACTAACAATACATCTGTAAACTTGATTTTAAAATTAATAACAAAATATTTATATTTGATCGCGTTTTAATAATAATCATATTACAGCATTGATTAAGTATCAGTAATTATCTATAATAAAGTTATCGTTAATTAATAAAAACTACTGCCTTATGTGGGCCGCGACTGGGCTGCAAGATTACTATAAAGATGCAGAATTTGCAAAGAGTCCT
>JAMKCH010050075.1:0-11150 GCA_023653785.1 Ophioderma brevispina
TTCAATCAAAGAACAACAACTGCAAAAAATAATTCAACGTTGGAAATCAAATATTTTATTACAAATTTCCTTGGCATAAGTCTTCTTCTATCGTGTCCAAACACTGTGGTTCTCAAATATCATCCGTGTTTGTGCATTGTTGCTCTAGCAATGGACAGACCAGGAGATGTTCCATGTTGTCTGTGCAGAATATATACAATAACATTACAGGAACAATGGCAATTAAATACACCAGCATGTCGTGATAACCGGATCCAAAATGCAATTAATATACTCAGAGTTATAAACCATTCAAATTGCAATTATATTACCCATAGCTGTCCACACATTCCATAAGGATAATTGGAAAAATGACAGTCACCCATAGACACTCCCGTAGGTAAGCTCACTCCAGTTACGGTGATTGAGCAAGTCGAATTCACAGCCTCGTCGACCGAAGCAGAACAATTGTCATTAAATTGTGCCCAAATTAAAACAATAGATAAATGTTCTCTTATTATATACACAATACTCCCTCTGCGATACCCAAGTCTTAAACGATTCAGCTGGTGCATTTTAAGATGATGAATGGATCTTTTCTTCCCAGCTGCTGCCAGCGTATTTTCGCCCAAGTAGAACCGACTTTGCAGCTAATTTGATCACGTGATTTCTCGAGAAAAAAATTCCCGGATGACGAACGCAAGGCGTTTCAGAATTGACACCGTAAGAAAATCCGTAAAATGCATTCATAACACTGGTGTTCAAAAGTATGTTCACGATTTGGAACACTTTTGCTTCATCCTTTTGATATTTACAATTATTTGTCAGCTTTTAATCGACTTCTGCTCTCAGGGTATATCGGGCCTAGCCTACCGAGTCTAGGCTAGGCCTAAGGGAGCCGGGGCCCGACACCTGGTGTGCCAGCAAGAAATGGGGTTCAATCAGACGGTCTTCATCACAAACGTTGTACTTCTTTACCCCAAATAATTATTAGGCACGTGTATGCAGCCTCTACCTTTCCATTCAACAACATGTGAATAAATTAGACCTTATCGACACTTATTGAGGTCGCGACACGACGGTGTTCATCACTTGAACGCTAAAGCATCTTTTTTGAACACATGATGTTGAAAAGATGTCACACTACTTTTAAATGCATGTTCAGAACTTGAACACCTTTGAACACCTGACATAAACAGTGAACACCTCTGTCAAAATGGTGTTCTAATGCCTAAACACCGTTCAGGGCCCTGTTAATGAAACACGGCAAAATTAACGCGTCAGGTTAATCAGTACGTCGTTCATTTCATTTAGAGTGTGGTAGTGACTCTGAAGCTTACCAATGTCTCGCCATCTCGCGTCCAATACAATAATTATTCGATATATAATTCGCAAGTTCGTATTTAATTCACAGTACCAGTACTAAGGTGGTAGCAGTCCAAGTTAATCATTATACGGTGTAGCTTGCTAGTAATCAGTATGCTTGCGCAATGAGAAGCGTTTCATACTGTCTAGCTATAGGCACAAGGCCAAGAACTTAATAGGGATTTTACATATATGAGAGGGCAGTGAAACACGCCTCCCTGTGGAAATCATTCTTTGCTTTTAGTATTAGCATCTGTTGGATCAAAATAAAGATGAACAAGTAAGGTTTTCATATCATTATAGTGTCAAATCCATGCGCTGGTTAAGCTCGCGTTACACGTACTTTTTTTACATTTATCCACTGCGTCCGAGGGCACAGCTACTGTTTTTCTGCTCGGCCGAAGGCCGGTCGTGCCTTCGATATCGTCTCCGGCGCCTTTTACGGTTGATGGATCAAAATTTTGAGGCGTCTTTGACAAAGGCTAGTGGATACCCATATACAGCACTTGCCCCACCACCACTTCACTCCATCAACTGAGATTTTGGATATCAGAAGAAGTTTTATATTCCAAGGTACAATGTTAGGCCAAGGAAATGTTTCCTTTCCATTTTATGAGAAAAACAGTCTCCAAATGTGGTACACCACATTTATATCACCATTGTCCTATGGGCAATGCATTTTTGCTTCAACCATCCGTGTGGTGGGACCAATTTAACTCAATTTGTAATCGGGAGGAGAAACTTCATAGAAAAATCGGACGCACTATCGGGTACCGACCTTTAATAAAAACAAAATATACTTCATACCATTCAAGTGATATGGCAAGCTTATTCACTACCATCATTGTGCTTAATTGTTCTTGTATCACGTCTACAGCAGTTTCTGTGCGATGTTGTCTACGGTCTTTATGAAAATGGAAATCTGAAGTCCGAATAATACAATTATTCAAGATAACACTCAAACACAGTTCATTTTAGATGTTATGAATCAATGGGGATGGCCCGATTTCCATTATATAAAGTTTTGATTTGTTGAATGACCTTGACTCCCAATAACCAAAGTTTTCACGTGATTCCAATTTTGATCATAATCGAGCTAATAAAAAAGTAAATTTGTAAGTCCCTAGAAATTCGTAAAACTAATATTTGTTGACCAAATTGGGCCCGTGTTTTCGCTCATAACATCCAAAACCAAATATCTTTTTTAACCGCAGCAATTCAATAGTTTTTTTTATATCAACGCCCTCATTTTTTCACATAAACTGATCACAAAGCAGTAACACTGTTAATATCCGGAAAACAAAATTTATTATATAGATTGAGTTGAAATAACACACAATATTAAACTGAAATAATCTACACTTAAGCGACTCTTGGTATGGACTTACCCGCATTATAGTTCGTGTTGCTCAAACTACATACTGAAAGTTTCAAGTTGATTCCTACACGCATTGATGCAAAAAATCCGAATTTTCCCGAACAAATTACACAATCGTGGACGTGCCGTCCTTTATTCCCTGTCACATATTTACAACGCCGCATGCATACCGAAACAGAAGCCAGCTAAAATATTCACGTTACTTCAGTCAGTCTGCCATAAGCCTCCTCTTGTGAACTTCGGGTGAGCACACAAAGGAAGAGCGAAGTGTTTGGAAATTTTTATTGGCAAAAGAAAGCTACCACTTTTTAAAACCTCAATGATTTGGAAAATGTAAAGATGGGTATATTAATAGCATTTTGTGATTAACACAGGTTTTAGTTGGCGTAACACCAACAATCCATGAAAAATTGGACATTTGAATATGGGTCGCACCAGCTCCGAGTAAACCTTTAGTATTTACATATACAACTTTGAATATATTTGTTGATATTTTATTTCATATGTAGTTTGAGTTGGATGCTAAACGATGGCGATATAAAACAAAAAAGATGGATCACTCCAGCTGGTAATAATGAGCTATAACGTCATATTCGGCAACCACTAATGCTCGGTTCAGCAATTTACTTAACTTCCCAATGTACGAGTAACCGCTTCTTCGTATGCTGAAGAGTTTCCTAATTTTATTAAAAACGTCTTCCTCAAGAATCCCACGCTTATTTTCGAAAATTACACCATGAATGACTTTTGATAGATTTATATATTTTAAAGGAAAACGTTAAATTAAAGCTGTATTTTTAACTTCAATGTTTCAAAATTAACGCGAGTTCTTTCGTAGGCGGCCGCATAGCTTGACTCACCAGCGAACATCGATCGGTTGGTGTGAAATCTAAACCACGGCTTGTGGCAAAACGATAGCGTACATAATAAACATGACGGCTTCCTTAAAATCGTCTAATGCTACGACAATTAAGCATGAAAATGGTGTTTCCTTCGCAAGGAATACTCCGATGACCATGAAAACCATATATATGAATTCTAAAAAAAATTTTTTATTCCTGTCAGTTTCTATTAAAGTTTTCGGGCGTGTCGACGATTTTTCCCATTTGTTCGGAGAGGTTGTATGCTTTTAACCCATCAATACAAATAGAATCGACGTCCCACGCTCCGGACAAATTAAGGCCATAATTAAAAAAAAGTCCCTTTCCTTGCACGAGAAATGTTACCAGGCAATGCACTGCATAATCCAAAAACTAACTTGAAAAACTCTGAAGCATTCAACAGAAAATGATATGATAAGGTGATTATTCTCTACCAAAGGTCTTTTACGTCAATAATGAAATTAGGAATATCCGGTTTCATTTATTCGTCTTGTTTCCAGGAATTTATTCAATGGTCCAATCATTTTCTATATAAGTTATTTAAGTTTGTGGTCAGTCATAAAACTACATAGTCACGTGCCTAATCTCCTCTCACCCGCCTTTGTTTTTTTTTTTTTTTGGGGTTTATATTCATGACACTTTATCCGTTTCTTTGATTGACCCAAACCAAGTAATGCGAGAGCGTGTCTCAAACTTTACAACAATCTGTTTCATTGAATCTGGTATGAGCCTTTTATAAATTCCGATAAAAAACGTTCATGGACAATTGGTAAAGCACCTTACTCTGTTGACCAAGTTTAGCATGTCAGCTATTATACGGCTTTTTTAGTTTTTGGTCTCTTCAACACATCTCTCCACATTATTCGTACCATCGACAATATCCGTTTACTGACAGGAATAAAAAATAGACTTAAGAATATTTCATTATATTATTGTGCCGATAATCATGCCATACATCCCTTATAGTTTAGCAGTCAATAAAAATTCATAATATTAACTCTTAGAACAGATCATATTAAAATAATATGCAATTTGAAATAGCGATAGAGACAATTATGATAATACTAATAATCTAAATAATACTAGCAAAAACTCAAATATGGTCGTAATCAAAAAAAACTCAACCACAATCTATGTATAATTAAACTAATTAAAATTATGCTTTGGAGAAAATCCATGGAGAAAAAAGGGAGAGAAGGAGAAGTTCAATAAGTCCAAGAGGCTTTAAAACTGACCCCATCTTTAGAATGTTATACTAATATAACACTGCAGAAACACATACGGTATAACACACACAACACACACCAACCCCCCCCCCCCCCACCACACCACTCACGACAATTACAAACTAACATGATAAGATACAGAAAAAAATCGCCTTTTTCATATTTGTTTGAGAATGGGTTATCATGTGACTTTAAAACTATTTATAGTCTTGGATTCTTGATAACCTTTATTCAAGGCGTTCCAGATTTTAAGACCAGACATATTATCTGGAGTAATTTAAAAGTTTGATGTTTTTTAAAAAAAAAAAAAAAAAAAAGTGTTTTACCCTTTCTCGGTTATAACTATGAGTGTCACAGTGTCTTTAAAAATTCAGAAGAGTGTTATTATTGTAGCGATCATAAGAGTATCGTTTGTAATTTGCTAAATCAAAGTAGTGTAAGGAATCTTTTTAAATCTTTTCCTTGGTTTGGACAGAATATTGAAGTTGGGTTAGATTTGTTTGGAGATTTGAGATAAAGAAGATATGGGTAAATGAGAAAAATAAGCTTTCCCACTATCCGGAAAATCGCGGGTCCCCTAGGGGACGAGGCTATTAGCGATCGACCATTGACCTTTAAATGAAATTGCAACGAAATACTCATGTAATATAATATAATAGTAATTACGAAGCTATGGTGGGGAGCCGGGGGGATATATAGGGGCGCGTAATTATTGCTCTTATACAAAAATCGTCTTTCTTCACAAAGTTGTGATTATTTGCTTCTGTTGTCTTTGCATCTGTATTTTTTGTTATGTTTATGCCTTTTTGCACGTGATCTGCCAGGACGCATTTTTTCATTCTTGCCGAATGGGGGGGGGGACTGCTACCGTCTATCTACAAGTTCTGTAAATTCTCCTTTTTGTTCTCGATGAGGTCTGCAATCTGCCTTTGAGCATCTGTGCATTCAGTCTGTCTTCTGCTGTTAAGTTAATAGCGCTTATTCGTCGCTGGATTACTAAGAAGTTTGGGTAAAACCATCTAGTTTTTGGCATAAGTTGGTTGTGCCGAACAGTCTGAGTAACTTTCTGCAACCAGCGACACCACCATGCAAGTTCTTGATATTGGATAACCTCTGTAGTACAACATGTCCCTCTTCATTGTGCGTATGCTTAGCCCTCTATAACAGACTTCGTCCCTTTCTCCGACGATATCTAGAAACCTTTTCAGACTAATGTTTAACGAGCAGTCTATTATGTTCGTAATTGTTTGAAATAAGTTGATATCTTTTGCCCCCCTGCTTCCTAATATCACCAAAAGCGCAACATTCCCCTGGCAAATGTCTATGATTTGTTCACAGGCGAGCTTTTCCATGTCTAGTTTCGCCATTTCACCGAGAGAATATCGGAAAAGGACGACGGCCTTGCCTTCTTTTAAAAAAATCTCAGACGATTTTGTCATAATTTTTCTTGCGCATTTTTCCAGTAGCTTACAGATTCTCAGCTTTCATTTTTACCTTACTTTATCGAATTGTTCTGGTCACCGCACCTCCATCAGCTTCGTCACGTGACTCCGGGGCTTTGTCACAATGTTTGGTTGGGTCGTGACGAAGGACACGATTCCATGCATAGACAGGCCTATTGCAGACAGCTGTGCTACATCCTCTTGCAGACTGATCATGGAACTGGCAATTTCGTCCGCTTCAGGTTGTTTGTTCCTGAATATTTTGTTTTTCTCACTTAAACGGGTACAATATATGAGACACGGACGGACAACTCATTTACCTTCTCTTTCACCTGGCAGTCTTTTATGGCTTTAAGTTTCTTTGCAGATTACCTCTACTTGCTTAGCACAGCTATCATTTCGTGCTGCGCTGAACATCACCTATTTTCAATGAGTTTACGTTATGAAACTATATATACGCAAATAGTCCACTACTTTTTTCAGACAAGACCTTGCTTATATGATTTTCCTTGATGGGTTCAACCAAACTTTTTTAATTATCGTTTTCGTCAAGTTTTTCCAAACTTCTTTTTTCAATTTCTGATAGGATTTTGAGGCCCCTCCCAGAACAGTTGTTACACCATTTAACATCCCTTTCTGTAACCGCCATACCAAACTCCATCCACTTGGGTAGGAGGTTTAATGCCTCGCTTGAAACTGTATTTTTGCTGCTCCCTGGATGAAATCTCGCAAAGCTGGTCTTTTTTTTTTATTAAACTCCTTTCCTCTTCAATAACTCTGGTTAACTCTTTTCTCTGCCTTTGTCGACATCAAGACTGATTGTGCGTATTGTCGTTGTCTTTCATAATGACCTTTTGTCGTCACAAAACACGCTTCCTGCAAGTCAGCTTCATATCCATTAACAAAACAAAGCCATCCTTGTTGCTTTTGCTCTTTGAAGGCATTTCTCTGCTACAAACATTTAACAGACCATCATGGACAGTGAAGACATTTTTCAACCTCTCGTTGGAGCTGAAATCAACATGTCAAACGCGAATTCATGATGCAGTGGTACGTCTTTTTACGTATTATTTTGATCTGTTCCATACTTCTGTTAAGCTGTATTAAAGCATTCCACCTGTTTTGCCACCTGAAAGGGAAATAAATACCTTTTCAGGTTATTATTGAATTAGAGTAGTAAAGGAAAATATTCATGAATATTATTATTCCAAAGACGTATAACATCAAGATTACAACATTTCATATATCAGATAAGGCATGTAAACATAAGCATAATTATTATTTTGGTACTGGTAGAAAAAAGTTTAGGGCAGTCTTTTTCTTTTCCTAAATATGCTTTCATTTTGTCACAATTTGAATAAATACCTGTAGAACGGACGCTCTAAATGATTTCGCCATTGCAGCAGTTGAAATCCACCATTAGGTGGATTTTGGTCCAAGGAAAATCTTTCCGTGTTGAAATGATCAGCAACTGACCCAAGAAGCAATTTGCAGTTTGATGGAAAACAATAAAATGTTCCCACCAGCATGCTGAGACAACATTATTTTTCGATCCCCTCCCCTCTCCGGCTGCAGCATCTGTGTACAGGCTGTCGCTAATTTGTTCGACGCAGTCACATCTTTTCAGTTCTTTTTCCCTTCATGCTGTTGCCATGAGAACCTTGTGATCTGCAATATGGAAGAAAGAATATTGTAGCTTGTACTGACTACGTACGTAAGTTTCATTACATCAAGTTGTTTTTCGCCTGTTATTTGTTCAGTATCTCCTCTTCCTTAGAACCATGACCCTCCTTACGCTTTAACACTTAGTGGATGGGGCTCCGAAATCCTTAACAATTAATCCCGGTATTTCACCGCTGAAAATATTATATTTGTAAAAGGTATTTCAAAATAACAAATAACTAAAAAATTTTATATTTTGGAACAAATTAATTGTCAACGTTAATATAGTATTAGGTTACCGCCCCCCCGCTTAATCCATAGCGGGTGCACATAAAAATAATTTTCCACATAATGTGACATTTCCTTTGCTTATGGCTGGATACACAATATATGTGTACAAACAACTAAAAGATCTATTATAATTAATGTTTCTTTACCAGTTACATGTCATTTGATTTCGGAATTCCTCTTCCTGTAAACAATATGAAATGGGAACATCCATGGTTTTAAAAAAGGTACCACGAAAATTACTAGATTTTTGTAAAGCCTTCCAATTTATTGCATAATGTCATTAATTTTAATCTAATTTAATTTGATCTATTCTGGTCTATTTTCGACTCCAAAAAGCCATTAGTTAACATTCCTCTAATCGAACAACTTTTTGTTGAATTTTTCTTTCACTAATATTAGTGCACTCTTAGATTACTCTTGACTGTGGCATATTTCGTCGTTGAATATTTCTTTTGGAATTGTGAGGTTTTGTTTCTTCGTCTAGGCTCCATGAGCCTCTTCCACTAATGTGTGGTAAAAAAAAAAAGGCCTTATCCACGTAAGTGTTAAACTTTTCATACGCGAAAAACGCGCTCAAAATATTACTTGGACCACTATATGCGGTGTGCTTTGTTTGGGTCAAAGGTCACGTGAGGGTCACAAAGAAACAAAAAATGTAAAAAGAATAAAAACAGGGTCAAACGCAAATCCAATGTATATCCGGTAGACTGCGATGAAAAATGAACAGCTAATAATGGTAACTAACTTTGTCATAGGCCTAAGTTGTTTAGGGTCAATAGTTAAAAAATGCTTCAAAATGTTCAATAGTTTGAACCTTTCTAGTGCTAAAATCGTCATGCAACAATCTTGGCCCTGTGTCATATGCGTGAGCTTACCTGGTGTGTATGGTCAAATGTCATCCGTGGGTCACTACACGGGGCCAAAAACATTTAGTGTGTAGAAAGTAAAAGGTCAACTATCAAATTTGAATAGTCCATTTTGTAGACCTGATGAATGATGAAAATATTTCAATGGCGACATCATCATACAACACACTGTTTAGGGTCAGCGGTCACGATAGCCTGAGTTACACGTGTTCTTTACAATAGCATAACCAGCTTTATAGTTAATATTTGATATTTTGTCGAAAACTTTGATATAAGTACGCCAATCCCAATAAATGTTGTAAACAATAGAGCTATTGCAATATGTTTATTGTGTACTGTTAGAGTAGTTTATTCTTGGTTGGCTTACGTTAAACGTCATTTGCAAGTGCAATTCTTATTTTCAATGAGACAACATTTACCTTTTCGAAATTCAAGGACGATCTCTTGTTTCCAACAGGCATCGGCATCTGCAATCATTTTCAGCTTCGTAACGAACGAATCCAGACCATCGTCGTTATACTGAAGTCCGAATTGGGACATTTGTGGAAGCGCAAGCTGAGCGGCAAGTTCCGTAAGTGGAACAACTATAGTTTGAGGATTGTAAAGAAATTTTACTTGGTCATGAAGAACTTCTGCTCTATCAGCTGTTATCGAAATAAAGCTCGCACATTTTCGCAGATTTTCACTGACAATGCTCTGGGCAGTGTAATAGTTCGAAGGCCTTCTATATTCTGATTCAGTTGACGCTATTTCTGCATTCAGTGCGTTTTTTGTTTTTTTTTCGGATTCGTTTTCACTAAAACTGGTCTGGAACTGACTGATTTACCTCTTGTCCACCTCTTTTATCCCCGACTCGCTGTCGTTGGTGACCATATTCTCAGAGGCTGTGTGACACAAATCTTCTGCTGCCTGTTTTTACGTTTTTTCCTCAAGTGCTGTGAAACTAACTCCTATCATGGTGCCTCCAACAATCGGAACCAACAAATGGAATAACATTAAACCGAGCACCCCCGCGAACAGTCTCTCTCTCTTTCTTCTTATCGCTTAGTTTCCTTTCTGCTTTTTTTTCATACGCTCTTGAGCTGCGTTATATTCGAGACTTGCATTAAATAGTTCATTTTGAAGGACAGTTAAATGGGCTTTCTTTTCAGCAATATCTGCGCGCAGTTGGGCGAATCTGACCTCCTTTCGCATAACCTCCTCCCTCTTTTTTGACTTTGCTTAAAACGGCCAGTTGTCCCCTCAATTCTTTTACTGAGTTCATTGTTCAAAAGCAATGCTTTATCACTGATATCACTGGCAATCCTCATTTGACGTAAGCTTGTGTGGCATAATGTTGGACGCATGTGCTCACTCTTTGAATTTCCAGTTTCCCTGAACGTCACCGAGCATCTTTAGCCGGCGTAATGGATTCCACTAACAGGGATATGCCATTCAAACCTCTTTGAAATGAGTCTCTCACACGAACCTTCCCCAGCTCTCTATGTTAGGCAGTTTCTATTAGAGAATCCTCTGACTGTTGGCGAATGTCACAATCCTAAAGGGAGCATGTTTAAAAAAAATTGTTACACAAGTATTTTAATGTGTCTTCAGAAAAAAAAACCAAGCAAATACACCAACAATTTGCAGTTGCAAAAGCAACGGCCTAAAGAATGCTGATGTTTGTATTATTTTTAGACCATTTCACAATATAAATCTAAATAACAATAATGTAGATCATTTAGCCGTAATCTTTGGCAATTAATTTATTTTAATAGACCGGTGCTCAGTTTAAATGTTGTTTACATGGCGTTTCCCTTCTCAACATTCGATTTGGGAAAAAGAGATAAAACGCTAGAAAATCCAATCTTCCTCAATCTTTTTGGTTCCAAAAAAATATTTTCGCCTAGACATACCAGTGATTCGCGGACTTTATGATGTCATTGTGACCCATACTAGGAATTGTTTAGTATAAAAGAATACTCTACTAGCCACTGGCATTTCCGAAATGCCCTTGGTGAACCGTGTTACAATATACAACAGCGTTCCTGGAACGCTTGTGTCGTCTGCCGCCGGGTTGT
>JAMKCH010050076.1:0-10290 GCA_023653785.1 Ophioderma brevispina
CATGAATTTTCCCTTCCTTGTCATCTTTGATTGATTGATGCACGCAATATTTAATAACCGTCATTCTCTCTCCTGTTACTCTGTTAATTTGAAGTGACCTTCTAGGTAATAAATGTTAAATAAAAAATCTAATGACATTTCTAGGAATAATATTTCGAATAAATTCACAAATTCTACAAGGCACTAAGGAGAGATGTAGAGGAGCGATCACTCTCGCTCCCCTTAAAAGATGATGTCTGAATAACCTGTCCAAAAAGTATACAGCACGTGACCTCATGTTCTGAGCCATTCTTTGGGTAAGTCACACATGTGACCAAACTCTATTTGCCCTAAATGAAAATGACAAAACAACCAATCAATTATTTTTGGTTAGGTTTGGACAAAACAAAACCAAAAATAATGTTTCCACTTTTGCTAGATTGGTTGTTTTGTCATGGGGCAAATAAAGTTCGGTCACGTATGTCACTTCTTGAACAATGACCCTTCTATGACATGCCAAATTTGAAGGTCACTGACTAATCGGTTTTAGTCTGTAGAGTGGATTAATGAATGTTCTATGTAGATATTCAGACAGTCATCCATCCATCCATCCATCCAGACAGGTAGGCAGGCATTCATCTGCATGATCACATAGGCCCTCCACAACATATTTTGTGGGGCCAAAAAACCTTGAAATTTGTAAGTATAAGTTCAACCAAGTTGTACCTCCCTCTGAAGGACTCAGACATTCCTTACCTTATCCTGTTTTTGTTTTGCAGCAACTCTAACTGAGCTTGCATCTGTTGCATTGGGTTTGGCTTGTGGCTGGTCTGCCAGAGCCACATCATACAAAAAAGATATATCTCTGCAAGAAATTGAATGCATACATTATTTAAGTAACCCAAACTTTTATAATTACAGACACAGGTACTTAATTATCAGAGAAAAAAAATCACCTCTTTTGGAGCTCCACAGTAATAGGCTTTTCTATTGCAAATGAACTTAAACATGGCCCATCATATGTGGTTATTTAAAATTAGCCTTTCACATTTTTTCAGACTTGTTTCAAGTCAATGGCAATCAAAATGGATGCCAGATGTGTCCAATGCAAAGAAAGAGAAATCAAATGGCGAACCCAAAAACTTAGTGGGGTCCTTTCTCAATCTCAGTTTTTCTTTCCGCCAGTTACATTAAAAACTCTAGTGTTTAAAATGGAATGTGGTATTTAGATCCTGAGAAAAATGATCAACAAAGTCAAAAACCGAGTTATATATTTGCCAGCAGGTGCAAATTTCTTCAGGATTTTGAGTTTTGATTAAAAAAAAACACTTTTCATCAAAGCAAACCCATATTAATAAGAATATACATGGAGTCTGCAAAAAGGCTACATTTCTAACCACATAACATATCGTTGAGTGAGGGCAAGAATGTCTCTAAATGTAATAGCTGCCATGTGATACATCTGTGTGCTGCCATGAATAAGATAACTCAATTTATCTTTCTGAGTCAGTGGCTCTTGTAAAATGGTTCTTCAGGTGACTGCATTACCTGTGCAGAACCATTTCAAGAGCCACTGACCAAATACTTGGCATAATAGTGTGCTTGATGGGAATTTCTGACAAATGGCAGCCATTGCACTTATGACCTTCTTACACTCACATGACGATATCATCCATTAGTTGAATTTTTTGTGTGAGTGCAGTTAGTTAGCTACAAAAATACTTTTACTCCATTATATTAGCTAAGCTAGATAAACTTAACATAAACCACAGTTCAATTTGTTGGTAAAGATTGCAACCAAAATATATTCACTGAAAAGCAGGTCGAGATATTGGGCCTTCAATGTGCTATCCAGTCGTTCTGTGAAGTGCAGCACAGGTGTGCTCTGGCCTTAATGGTATTTCTAAAACCTAAATCTGTTATATAATTACAACCATCGCAATTGATGATTTCGACTGTTTACAAGTATACAGTTCAGCGAGCTGTACATTGATGATACACGATTTATGTTTGTAATCAGCCCTTCCCCTTTCAAACCAGTTGCACTGTTAACATGTATAGCAGTTACTGGATCAGTCGTAATTCTAACTTCCCAATGCACACAACTACCTCGGGCCAAAACTTTCTGCAAATTGGTTCGATCCCAGTAAATTTCCCCTAGGTGTGACCAGACGGGGTCTGTTTACTTGGAATATGCTGATTTGCTTTTGACAAGCGTTCAGGCTAGACTGCACACTCATTACAGTTCAGATGAAGTTTATTGAAGCTATTTAGTAGCTTGTTATTAGAGTAACAGCTGGTTGGTAGCATCGTCTGCTTAACAGACTGTGTCTTCTTAAATCATGCCAATATTCTGCCAAAGAAACTCCAAACTCACATATAATTAATCTAACTACCAGGTTTGACACAAGTTTTTTCAACTAGACATTTTGTCACCATGTCCATCAAAAAACGAAATTGATATAAATTGCTGAAAAACGGTCTGGGATATCATTTTCCATGTCAGCAGCTGATTTAAAAATGGGAAAAACAGTTCCACCTCAGGTAAGATTAAAGCTCCTTTCTTTCATTTCAACTAGTTATATTGCTTTGTGATTATAAAACTTTGAATTTTCAAACATCATTCTTTACTTTCATGTTATAGTAATTGGGCCCCGAGAGAATCCGCAATATGAGAAAAGAAATGGCATTCTGGACTTGTGGCAGAATTTCAGAAAAATACAGAATTCTTTTTAACTATTATATTTTTGTTTTTAAAGTAATTGGAACCTAGTCTTTTTCACAAATTTGCTATAATAAGGCCATTATTTTTCCAAACAAGGCGGTTCTCGAACCACAAGTCCCGCTTGCTTTCATGCATAACTGTAAGACAAAAAACAGCACAGTGCAACTCTGCGAGTTCAGGGTGCCCCAAAAAAGTTGTGTTACTTCCCACTTTTTCATTTGACACCACCTAGGGGTCACAACATTTTCCGTTGTGGAGATAGTGAAAGTGGATGAGATGCAATTTGGTTTTATGCCAGGGAAGGGAACGATAGAAGCAGTGTTCATTTTATGGGATATGCAGAGGAATATCGAGCAAAAGGGAAGAAGAGCTATTGTGCTTTGTGGATCTGGAGAAGGCCTTTGATAGAGTAACCGAGGAAGTGATGGAGTGGGCATGAGGAAGAGGGGTATACCAGAAGTGAAGGTTAAGAGTCGTGATGAGTCTGTATGAAGGAGGCAAAGACAAGAGTTATATAGTAGTCTGAGTTGTCCGAGTATTTGAGGTTGAAGTGGGGTGTGCATCAGGGTTCTGTGCTATCGCCGTTGTGTTTGCAATTGGTGGTTGATAGTGCTATGGAGAGTGCAAAAGAATGGTTTTTGAGTGAGATATGCGGTATGGCTGATTATTTAGTTTTATGTGTAGACAATGGAGGGTTTAAGGGAAAGTTTTTGGAAGTGGAAGAAGGCAATTGAGAGTAAGGGCCTGAAGGTAAACTTGGGAAGACTAAAGTGATGGTGAGTGGGGAGGAGGGTAGGTGGTTAGGGAGTAAGGTTTGACCCACGTGGAATATGTGGAAAGAGGGTGGAGGGCCAACTTCAGTGTGGTGTGAGAAATGTGGGAAACGGATTCATGGGAGATGCACAAGATGAAAGAGTGACCCCAATTTGGCAAGAGACTCTGTGTGTGGAAGATGCAAGAAGAGTGCGTTTTGAGGGAGTGGGGAGGAGGTGGAACAGTTGTGTGACGAGGTGGAAACAGTGAAGGTGTTCACATACCTAGGGGACGGAATTAGTGCGGGTGGTGGATTGAGGCGCTGTGACGCCAGAGTTAAGGTATGGTGTGGTTAGTTTAGAGATGTGGGATAGTTGTTACTCTTGGGGAATATTCCTTTGACTATGACAGGGATTGTGTAAATAGTTTGGTGTGAGATCATGATGCTGTAAGCTGATGGAGTGAGACATGGTGCCTGATTGAAAATAAAATGGGGATTTTGAGAAGGGCAAGAGAAGAACAAATGTGAGAGCATGTGGTGGTGTGAAATTGATGTATATGAAAAGACTGAGGATGGATGCGATGTTGGGTTTGGAAGAGGCGGGTGACCGACTGGCGAAGGCCAATGGTGTAAGATGGTATGGGCACCGTGCTGAGTAAGGATGAGGAGCATGTTTTAAAAAGGACTTTTGAGTTCGAGGTGTGTGGTTTGAGGCAGAGGGGCCGACCAAAGAGGACATTGAGGAAGCAAGTGGAGAGGCCGGAGAGTGGAAGGGTTGTGGTTTTGAGGATGGGGATGCGTTTGAATCGTTTGAAGTGGAAGGGGGAGTAAGGGCGATTGCTTCGAGTGTGAGGTGAATCCGTCCACCCCCTGTTGCGGGGACAAAACCGGCTTTAAAACTTTGGTTTTTACTACTACTACTATAGATAGTATCTTGAAGTTGAAATCAATCCCCCCCCACCCACAAGCCTAATGAGAGATGTTTGGAGTAGCACCCCGGTTTTGCATTTATAATATTTCTTTATTTCGCTATTTCATTTGACACACACCCAGGGGTAACAATATTTTCCATTGTGGACGATAAAATCATGAGAAGCCCTCAACAAGAGTAAAACTATGATGTTTAGAGTAGCACCCATGGAGGTTGCATTTTTTACCTCACACTCTTTCATTTGACACCACCATAGGGGTCAAGCATTTTAATTTTTGGAGATATTAATCTCGAAAAGGCCCCACATGAAGGTATGAAGTTACTCAATATTGGAGGGTCTGCGTACCTCGCAAAAACTCCAAAAATATCGGATTTCTGCGTATAATCGCAGACCTCAAAATCGGAGGGTCTGCTTACATCGCAAAAACTCCAAAGTCGGAGTTTGCGGATCTTTAAATAATTTTATTATTTATATTCAAAAACACCCAATATCGGGGTTTTCAGCCCCCCCCCCATATAATTCTGAGACACTCCAAAATCGGAGGGTTTGCGGACATCGCAAAAACTCCAAAATCGATGTTCTGCGTATCTTTAATAGTATTATGTTATATTGCAAACACTCCAATATCGGGAGTTGTCAATTCAGCGTATAGACGCAGACACTCCAAAATTGGAGTGTTGCACATCGCAAAACTCAAACGAGGTTCGCGTACTTCAAATATTCTTATTATATTCAACACTCCAATATCGGAGTTTCAGCGTATAATACGCAGACACTCCAAAATCGTAGGGTTTGCGGACATCGCAAAAACTCCAAAATCGGAGGTTCTTGGTATCTTTAAATATTCTTATTTATATTCAACCCCCCAATATCGGAGTTTCAGCATACAATACTCAGTACACTCCAAAATCGAGGGTTTGCGACGACGCAAAAACAAAACTCCAAAATCCGAGGTTCTGCGTATCTTTAAATATTATTATTTATATTCAAAACACTCTCAATATCGGAGTTCCTCAGCGTATAATACGCAGACACCCAAATTGGAGGGTCTGCGACATCGCAAAAACTCCACATCGGAGGTTTCCTGTACTACTTTAATATTATTATTTATATTCAAACACTCCAATATCGGAGTTATCATCATCATCATCAGCCGTATAAATACCAGACACTCCAAAATCGGGGGTTGTCGGACATCGCCAAACTGCCAAATCGAGGTTCTTCTATCTTAAATATATTATTTATATTCAAACACGCCAATATTGGAGTTTCATCACATCCAAGCGTATTATACGCAGACACTCCAAAATCGGAGGATATGCGGACATCGCAAAAACTCCAAAATCGGAGGTCTATGCGTATCGTAAATAGTCTTAGTTATATTCAAACACTCCAATATCGGGTAGTTTCAGAGTAAATACGCAGACACTCCAAAATCGGAGGGTTTGCGACATCGCAAAAACTCCAAAATCGGAGGTTTTGCGTATCTTTAATATATATTTATATTCAACCCCCCAATACGGGGTTTCAGCTATAATACGTAGACAATCCAAAATCTGGTGGGTTTGCGGACATCGCAAAAACTCCAAAATCGGAGGGTCTGGTTATCTTTAAATATATATTTATATTCAAAACACTCAATATCGGATTTTCAGCGTATAATACGCCGCACTCCAAAATCGGAGGGTTTGACGGAACCATCGCAAAACCACTCCAAAATCGGAGGTTCTGCGTATCTTTAAAATTTATTATTTATATCACACCCACAATATCGTATTTTTTGGAGTTTCAGCAATAATACGTAGACACTCCAAAATCGGAGCGTTTGCGGACATCCAAAAACTCTCAAAATCGGAGGGGGTTCTGCGTTTATTTATAAATATTATTATTTATATTCAAAGCACTCCAAATAGGAGGTTTTCAGCGTATAAGTACGCACACCTCAAAATCGGAGGTCTGCGGGACATCGTCAAAAATTCCAGCAAACGGAGGTTCTGAGTTATCTTTAAATCATTAGTATTTATATATTCAAAACACTCCGGTATTGGAGGGAGGGTATTCTATATGTTCATTTATATTTAATAACAAAGAGAAAAAGAAAGTCTGAAATTTTGAATAAACAAAAAATCAATCTTTGATTGGTTGTGTGGGTGTAAATTTGTTATCCAGCATGGATCATTTGTATTAGTGTCTTTTTTCAGTGCTAGTATGAAACACTTAACAGTGGCATCGGTTGTTCACAGCAATTTTATCTTCCATTTAATTTGGGGGCGTTTGATAATATGTTTTCTTCAAAGGGATGGGACAGAGTTTAATTGTCCACTAATTCATCAAGGATTAGAATTAACTCACGCTATTTATAGTCTGGACGTGTTTTGTCTGTGTTTTTTGGAAAGTCTACACAGATGATATAGTCAGGGAAAAATAGGTGCCTTCGCTTCATGCATTAGTTGTTTCGTTCGTTCAGAAAAGTCAACTTCGAGGTCATTTTCGTGAGTGGCACGAGTTTCACAAGGGAAGGACAGAAATTTGGCGGTTTCCAGGTTCTGTTAAATTATAACCGGGGATCCCGATTCTAATTAACAAATCGCTAATTACAAATCGCTTTCAACACTCAAGAAAAAAATAGAACTTGGTGGTTTTTGGTTTTACGTAGGTAACGTCACGCCATCTTCAATGGTGATAAAATCGGCAAAGGTTCAGAGTGGTTACTATTGTTCTAAAATAGGCTACAGGCAACGGTTAGAAAACTTATAAGGGAAAGCATAAATCACAAGGTTATGGGCTATATATTCTACAAAAATCGGTGTGCTGCAATTCCAACTTCAGAAAATTAAAAATTAAAGGTGATTCAAATCGCTTAATATGAATCGTTTTTTTATAATAACATGTGGAAAGAAGAGATACTAGATCGATCAAATGTAGGAACACCACTACTCACATTTTATATAGCAGACCAGGATTATGTACTTTTTTGTGATGTTGGTAATTTTATACGATGTTGGTTCTTCGTTATAGAAACCTCCAAAACTCACAAAATGGCAGTTTTAACTGGAGGTGTGAGAGAGTGGTGCTAAACTATGCAAGGCGAGAAAAGCTATAGTCCACTTTGACCAGAAGTCTGTTTAAAGGCTGGGTAGTGTGACAACGTTATCCGAAGTCGCATCATAGTAAACAAAAACGCACCATTTCACAGTAAAGTATAAGAAGGGTGCAAGATAATCAAAATTGCAACAACCTCCGATTTTGGAGTTTTTTGGATGTCTGAAGACCCTCCGATTTTGGAGTGTGTCGTGATTTAGACGCTGAAACTCCGATATGGGTGTTTTGATAAATAATAATATTTAAAGATACCGCAGAACCTCCGATTTTGGAGTTTTTTTGCATGTGCGCAGACCCTCCGATTTTGAGTGGTGTGCGTATTATAACGCGAACTCGATATTGGAGTGTTTTGATATAAATAATAAATTTTTAAAGATAACGCATAACTCCGATATTGGAGGTTTGAAATAAATAAAGATTTTAAAGATACGCAGAAACTCCCGCTATGGAGTGTTTTGAAATAAATAATATTGTAAAGATACGCCGAAACTCCGATATTGGAGTGTTTGAATTAAATAATAATATTAAAGATTAAAATTTACAGACTGATACTCCAAAACCTCCGATTTTGGAGTTTTTGCGATGTCCGCAGACCCTCCGATTTTGGAGTGTCTGCGTATAATACGCAGAAACTCCGATATTGGAGGTTTTGCGGCGGCCGCAGACCCTCCAATATTGGAGTAACTTCATACATGTGCACTGACCATAAGTAAATAACATTTAGAGTAACCCCCCCCCCCCCCCGGTTTGGCATTTATAGTATTCCTTTTATTTCCCGCTTTCATTTACACCACCCCAGGGGTCACATTATTCTCTCTGTCTTCCTCACGTTGTGGGAATATTAATCTTGAAATGTCCCCACATGAGCAATAAATAACCAGGAGATGTTTAGGAGTAGCACAACCGGGTTTGCATTATAGTAATTCTTTTTTCCTCTCTTTCTTTCATTTGACAACCACCCGGGGTCACACCATTTCAATTGGTGGAGATATTAATCATGAAACGTCCCCAACATGATCATAACCAAGATTAGATGATTGTTTAGGAAGTACACCCCGTGTTTGGCATTTACAGTATTCTTTATTTCATACTCTTGTCATTGACAAACCCCGGGAATCCCAGCATTGTGGAGATATTAAAGGTCCATGGCCCCAGCGCTAATAGCCTCGTTCCCAGAAGCCCCAGATTTTACCGGAAGTGGTCAACATTTTGGTATCAGAAGAAAGGTACTATTTTTCTCATTTACCCTGTGAAATCTTAGAGCCAAAGGATGTTTGGTTTGGAAGTTATGAGCGAAAATGTGCCTCCATTTTGGTCAACCAATATTAATTTTACACAGTACTCTACGGGGCTTACAAAAATCATGTTTTTAGCTCTCGCATCAAAACGGATTGAAATATCGGCGCGAAACTTTACAGATGGGGTTTGGAGTGAAGGCCAATCTATCAAGATGAAAACTTCATATCCTTAAATCGGGCCATCCTCCTTTAAGGGCCCTGGGTGCTTATTAGGTTAAACACCATTCTAATCACTTTCATCAAAACCTGTGGTAAGGATATATTCTGCATGCAGAAAAACACATTGTGAAGAAACTTTGGTATTTTGACAACAGAAAACACTATTGTCACAAAATGTAATCTATGTAGGTCTGACAACATTCTGCAATGTTCTCTTTGACATCAATTTTCCAGCAAAAATTGGTGCTCTTTTTTCGCATGTCGAATTTTGCAACATCTTTTTCATTTTTTTTGCAGTGAATATTGTATTACATGGGTATTCTTCCAGGCTCTAAATAGGGGTCATCCACTTCACTCATGCATGACATAAAAAATACAGCATTTCCGGAATGCATGTGTCTGTCTGTCATTGTGTTTGTGAATGGGTCAAAGGTCACATGGGGTCTAAAGAAAATCTGTTTACACCCAATATGAGTTTTAGGCTGGTGATTCTTCTGACTGAGTATTAAGTTAATTGATCAATGGGTAAAAGTGTACAAGTCCAATTACATGCAGAGTTAACATACACCTGGCACAAAAAGTAACTCGGCATGTTTTTCGATCAGTACTGTGCCAAAGTCGGACCATTTTGAAAGTTTTCGAAATATACATTTTATTGCCTAGGTCTTGCTCTTCATTTAACACCTCGCTTGTAAAAAAGCGTGCAAAAATGGCTGAGATAGAGTGCCGGAAAGACGCAAACCCCCCAAACCAAAAGTTGCAGTTTTTGGATTTTTCAATGGTCACTGTGTGGTACAACCCAATAATACGTGTGTATTGATTTTACACAAAGAGGTTTTCCGACTGAATGAGCGAGAAAGCCTACTTGCAATATTGATTGTGGTCCGCGTGTTCGCGTCCCAGTACACTGCAATGCCCATTGAAAAATCCCAAAACTGCAACTTTTGGTTTGGGGGTTTGTGTCTTTCGGGCGTTCTATCTCAGCCATTTCTGCACGCTTTTTTACAAGCGAGGTGTTAAATGAAAGAGCAAGACCTAGGCAACAAAATGTATATTTTGAAAACTTTCAAAATGGTCTGACTTTGGCACAGTACTGATCGAAAAACATGCCGAGATACTTTTTGTGCCAGGTGTATTACCACACACACACATGTGCGCGTGTACACACACACTACCAAACAAAAGTAATCCCTTTTTTGCCACTCTGTTTGCAACAGACGACACAAAAATGGTGCACATTTCCGCAATCATCATCATTAAAATTAATTCAATGTGTGACCTTGAAGCATGTCTTACTTATTACTGTTCAAAGCTTGACTCTACACTTTTGACACATGCATT
>JAMKCH010050077.1:0-10781 GCA_023653785.1 Ophioderma brevispina
TTACTGATTGAAAATTAATGAGAGAATATCTCAACCAGTGATCTCAATAGTCAGCTCACCATCTACTGTCGTTCTGAGTACCAGTGGCCAAAAAACTGTCAAATATTCATGGTTTATAGAGAGATTTATAACCGGAAATCTTTACAACCCTTGCAATATTTGTTTTTGTAAGGAATATTTGTACGATATCGTCGTTTTATACGCCTATAACTCGGCAAAATGGAAGAATGAAGATGATTACGCGGGAGTTTTGACCGTAGTACAGTGAAACATGGATATCATTGCAAACGAACCAAGGCCGTGCAGTCACAGCCCTATGCACAACACAATGCAACGTGATTTTTCCAGCCTGTTGTGTTCCTCAAGAATAGGGATGTGGTCACTGATGCGGATTGGAATACAAAAACTATTTGACAAATTAATAAGTCTATATCGCTTTAAGCAGACTATTAGAGAGGATACATAGAGGGAGTACAGAGGATCGAGGCCTATGGCGCCTATATATCACTGATTTGGCAGCTAGATGCAAACTGATGGCGGAAGGGCTCAACTTAAGAGGTAAGAACGTATCAATTCATCAAAATAACCGTGCCCCTAGCATGCACCGAACCGGTATCGTCAAGGTTTGGCGATATACCGGCTTCTCTCTGTGCACGAGGGGTGGGGGGGACGCATACATTCTCACAGCACTACGATATGTTGGTGCTCCGTTGTTGGAGAATGTAAGAAAGAGAAGCTAAGATCATGGAACTGGTAAACTGTATGAATGGAATAGACTGGTAAGGATAAAGAAACCGAAGCAGCTTTGCTAATTTGTAACATTGGAATTTTCAAGGCCAAGCTCTTCCATGATGGAAAGAAAAAAAAAAAAAAAAAACCAGCCCATATCAAGGATGTGACTTCAACAATTGCTTGAGAAGGGACACTATATTGCACCTGCAAGAACTCCAGAAAATGCAGTACTGCCTCAAGACAAGCGATCATACAAAATGACATGTCCAGAGAAGAAAATAAACTTGTTCCAGATAGATCGGAAGAGGCAGGAAAAGAAAGCGTTATAACCACCAACTTGTAAGTGAAAATAAAGAGGAAGATCAGAAGAAGAATCTCAGTTCTTCTTCCTACCTTAGTAAGAGTTCATCTACTAGACAAAGGCCACAAAGGAAAAAAAGATTGACACTAAGAGCTGGAAAGCTGGAATAACAAAAGCCCCTACATAGGGATGTTTATGGAGTCGGAAATCCTCTGAACATCCGCTTCAGAACAAGAAGATTAGATAGCACCAGCCTGAGCGGGCAGTGACTCCATCCCAAGTTAATTAATATGGAGGGAAGCGCAGCAGGAAGAGTAACCCACAAAAGAGAATGGAACGAGGCACATATCTAATGGATAAGACTGTGATTATGTTTGTGCGCAGAAATGTCTGACAAAAACTGTATTCACTTTGTCTCCTTAAATGTATAAGAGGTTTACGTACGGAACAGAGAAAAAAGACCAGAATTGTCATAAATGGATAAAAAATCAGAAACAGATATTCTGTTTATTACAAGAAACATATTAGATAAGCTTAGAAAACCTCTTACGTAAGGAATGGAGAACAGAAATTATCATGTGCTTTTGGAACAAATCATAGCAGAGGTGATCATATTCTATAACCGTGATCCTGAATATTAAAAAAATAGACAAGCTTTGTGCCTCTGATGATGTCGAATAAATATAATAATATGACTATTGAAAATAAAAATATACATTAGTAATTTGTATGCACCAACAAAAATACGTGCAAAATGTTGTTTTTCTTCAGAAAGGCATTCTTTTGGCTTCAGAGAAAATGCGATTGTAATCTTATCTTGTAGGAGATTTAAACAGCATTCAAAATAAAAGAAAAGATACTAAAGGTGCAAAGGTAATATGAAAAAATGTCATATTTACAGAAGATAATTAATAAGTTTTAATCTCCTTGATATGTGGAGAAAAAGATGGCCTAAAAGATACAATTTTACTTGGCGTCAGATATCGCTTGGCTATAGCAATCTAGATTGAATTAACTGGCTGAGCTCTAAGGAATTACAAGACTATTTTGGCTAATACTGATATTAGACCTGCTTAAAATCTATCATATGGAATTTCATTAAAATTGATGATTGGAAAAACAAATTTAGGCCCCCAGTTTATTGGAAATTTAACATCATCACTAATTTCATATGGAAATACATTCAAGAATGACAATGTTCCTCAATGAGAATAAAACGAATTGTGTCCGTAAAGGCCTATCTAAACGAATAACTGGGAGCTATTTAAAGTTAGATAGGGATACAATTAAATATTGTAAGGAAAAGCTTTACAGAACAACTTGAATTGACAAAATTGAAAAAAGAGGAGGTTTAAGCGTATTGAAGTAGGAAATGATAGGGTTTTTCCAACCACAAACAATGAATATACCATAAAGTTAAAGACACAAAACTTGAAAAGTTTGTATCAACAGCAACGAAAGAGCAATCATTAGGTCCAGAATAAATGTTTTGGAAGAAGGAGAATCGAATCAAATACTTTTTTAGCCTGAAAAACAAAGAAGGTTAAGAATCATAATGATTTAAAAACCAATCAGTCAAAAACATTCACAAAATAGATGATATTCTTCGTCAATCAATGTAACTCCTATAAAGAATCTGTACAAATCAAAGGGTGTTAACGAAACTGAAATTGACAGTTATGTTAGTCAAACTAATATTAAAAAAAATCTCCATGTAGAGGCACATATATGCGAGAAACGCTGACGATAAAATTGCACAAAGCAGTTCAAAATTTGAATCCAATCGATCCCCAGGTAGTGATGGCCTTAAAACCCCATAATTTTATAAAACATTTTGGAATAAATTAAAAGAAATGGGACTGTCATCCCTTAATGAAAGGTTTTTTCAACAAGGTGAACTTTCTTTTTCGCACATGCTTTATAAGAATCTTCTGTTAAAAAGGAGACAAAAGCATTTAAAACAATTATCGCCCAATTTCAACTCTGAATTACGATTATAAAATCTGTACTTCAGTTTTAGCTACAAGGCTTCAGCAATTCTTAAAAACATAATAGCGAAGATCAATTGGGTATAATTAAAGGTAGATTTTGGACAAAATATCAGAATGATTTACGATGTTGATTCGCATATTGTAGTACAAGAGATAACGATTGTTCTGTCTTATTTTATTGGATTCGAAAAGGCATTCGCTTCCTTGAAAGTGCGTTTCTGATTAAGTGTCTTCAACGTAGTGTTTTGGTGCCCAATTTAAAAATTCGTGAAAACGTTATATTGTAATATAAGTTGTATATCTATTAAGCTGGCTTTCAAAATCTTTTGAAATACAAAGAGGTATTAGGCAAGGTTGTCCGCTTTTCAGTTCAGCCTTTTATTTTTTATTGCACGGAATTCTTGGCCATGAAAACAACAAGAGTATTACGGGTGTTATATTCATAAGGATGTGGAATTACAACTTAAAATTAACAAAATGGCAGATGACACCACTAATGTTTTGTCAATGATAAGAGATCTGTACATAATGTTGTGAAAGAAATAGAATATTTAGTCTTGTGTCTGGGATTGTTATGAATAAAGAAAAATCGTAAGGATATTTTATGCAAAAACAAACCGCGATTTATGCACTGAAATAAGTGACGGAAAATCCCGTTAAATGTCTTGGTCTTTATGTTGGTAAGATAAAACACTCAACGTTACAATCTTAATTGGAAACAAAATTAACACCAATTAGATATCTTATTGAATTGCTGGAAAGCGAGAGAAATTGACATATTAATTATGGCAAACTTACAATTCTCAAAAACTAGATCTCGCAAATATTGTATAATGCCAGTTGTAAAACTTACCTGAATAGTAGATCAAGACAGTTAACAAACAAATGTGATCCTTTTTAATGGGCTCAGGAAGAGACAAGTCAGAGATACAATACAGCCGGAGGGACTCAAGGAGGATTTCTAAGAAATGATTAATCTGAAATACTCAGATAGATGCTTGAAAATAAAATAGGGGCTATCGAATTATTGAAATAGTATAAGCAACTTTAAAAATATATCAAAAACTTGGTTTAACCATATGAGTTGGACGTAAAGTCAAGACTTAAGAATATAGTAATGAAAAAATTGCCACTTTTCTATACAGATGTACTAAAAGCGTGGTGTGTGTTACAAGAAAAAGGAAAAATCGATTCAGATATTTATAAAAACACGATTTTGTGGGGAAATAGAATTTAGCGATATCAAGGTAAATTTTATTTTAGAGAGTGGATTACGTTGGTATTATCTATATCAAAGACAATCACTGTAGAAGGTATATTTTTTTGAATTGAACGAATTACACCGATTGTCAAAGCCTATGAATGTGTTTATCCTCCATAAAGTAATTACCGCGATTCCTCAAATTGGAAAATAAAAATCAAGAATAACAGGTGGACTACTCAAGAGAAAAACCATCTAACACTGTTCAAATTAAAGGGAAAGTTAAAAATATTTAATTAGTTACAACGAAAAGGACTCTATCATACAAATAATGATTTTGGAGACCTATTTTGTATTAAATATTGGGAAAAACATACCTTTTCGGTAAACTGGGCTAATTTGTTCACTTTTAAAAGTTCAAATCGAGTTGAAAATAATTAGGTCCTTTTTCAATTTAATGTCCTTTATACAATCTTATTCCTGTAAAGAAATTTGTACAATGGCACTAGTGATGTAACACTTGTGAATTTTTGTAATTTTGTATATTTTGTATTCTTATTATTTTGTTGTTTTTTAATAATAAATTGAATTGTGGCACAAGGAATTTACCAATTTTTATATGTCCAAACACAAAGGTGTGATGTTTTGAAATAAATTTAGAAATAATGATTTTGGTGGAATCTCAAAGATCATACATATAACTTGATTCCCATATCCTGGATATTTTAAGCCTCTTATTATATACAAATCAAAAAATAATATATAACACTAACAAAGAAAATAATGCCAATCACCTATTTATTCGTCTGGAATTGAAATGTTGATCAATATATCAAACACAGAAGAAATTAAAATTTTTCCCTAGATCTGGCAATTGGTTTGAACAGTAATATTAGTGGAATATTACGTAAAAATATATTTAAATATTATAGCAATCTGACATGCAATGATTTCTAAAATATGTACAATGAGATATTGAATGTTTAATTTTATATAAAGTTTCAGAGTCAGTTTTCACAATGTGATATTGTGTATTATATAACTCATAAATGCGATGTATTGATATGTTTTTGGAATAATAAAAAAAAATCTCAACCGTGAAACTACTAACAATTGAATGCCTATTACTATAATTCATTTGATTTCCAATTGGGGGGGAGGATTTAAATTGCAAGATACATGCATGTTTTCTTGCCCATTACTGATCACGACTCTACTTGTAAACATTTTCCGAAGTTTGGGACAAGATCATGAAGAAGAAATATTGTAGATTGTACCGTTTTATTTTTAAATTTATAAGATAAACTGGAAATATTTGAGTGTCTTAAATTCCTTACCTTTTGGTTATTTATACCAATTCCCATGACGGGGTGCATTGTTCATGCACGTATCAATCCTGGATATAATTCGTGACCCGCCAACAGAGTGCCAGTGGACTTGCCGTGTGTGCCAAGTGGTTTTTGCCCTTTTTTT
Source organism: Ophioderma brevispina (assembly GCA_023653785.1). NCBI lineage: Eukaryota > Metazoa > Echinodermata > Ophiuroidea > Amphilepidida > Ophiodermatidae > Ophioderma > Ophioderma brevispina. The sequence goes on from JAMKCH010050077.1 coordinate 5,699, forward strand.
CTCTACATGGCAGCCATTGTCGCGTTTTCACAGGTTCCAACAAGATATTGTATTAATAATAAGTACATTTCAAACTAAGAAAAACTTCAAAACTTTGGATATGCTACCCACTTTGAGAAATTTTCGACGAAACAGTGTAAACTTAAACTTTTTTTGGACCACTCTGTAACACCCCACAACCAATGTTTACCAATGCAAACCACACAGCACGACCCCCCAAATGAAAACATCCACACACCCACACAGAAGTTTCTACTCGATTCGTCGCTGATATAGGCACGACGGTACTTTTTACGGGGTGAAGCTGTTTGTGAGGGGCGCACAGCAATCAACTTTGCAGCACCACAGTCTTTGCGTATCTTCATATCTGTGTACCTTAACGGTCATCGGATGTCAGTGGTCAAAACATATATAGGATCACTGATAAAAGTAACGACTTTAAAAGTGACATACACTTGTATAAGGTAGGGGGCGCTATTGAATTCTGAATATGGTAACAATATGTTTGTTTGTTTGTTTGTTTGTTTTTTGTTTGTTTTTTTTTTTGTTTTGTTTTTGTTTTGGTTTTTTTTTTTGCGCTGTCAAACGATATGGGTCATCATTGCTTTCATATTTTACCTAAACTAATACGACCAATACAATAGTCAATGCACGTATATATGTCCTTAACGAGTTTGAAATAGTTCAAGCATTGAATAAGATATTTGGAAATGAAACATTGACCTAAACCCATAAAACACAAACACTACTTTGTAATTAACGTCGCCTAAAGTAAACTTCTTTATCTAAAGAATTCGGAGAATTACTTGGTCAGAGGTACATTTAGGAAACAGTGTAGAAGGGAACCATAGAGTATAAACACCGTGTAGAGTGCTCAGTAGGCTTACAATTCTTTCACCTATGACTCCCAGGGTACAGTTCTGTTACGAGAACGTACTCAAGGTCAGAAAAGTAACCTCCCGTGGTTCAATAAAACAAAATTCACACAATGACTATTTGTAAGAAGATTGACTTGACAAGATGTTAATTTCAAAGCAATATTTAATATATACATAAATTAATTCTGATCAATCAAACAATATACACAACCTACTTAAAAAATCAAATAAACACACAACATCTCAACATCTCATTAACGGTTTCTTCAAAGTTTCTTGTTGGTGCGCACCAGTCTCTGTTAGAATCAGGTTCCCATAAATCTTGGCGCCAAACCATCTTGCTGGTACAGTTCAACTATATTTTCGCGAAATCGCAAAAATCCTTTTGGTCTAGACCGGCCGATTTAATTGTAAACTGGAGAAACACTGGAAGTTATATTACTGCAGCTTGATGGTATAAACATTTGTCCATACAGTATCATGCATTAAAGGTGAATGTCACTGGTACAGAAGCAATTCCCTGCTGGAATTTGAATGTTAACCTTTGTTTTCCAAGGCAACCAAATTTGAAGGAGCTCTGACAATTCTACTAGCAACTTTCTAGAGTGTTAATACAGAACATTGATTTTTATAATCAAATTTTGGAAGTTCTCCACCTTCTGTTTAGATGTCTACACTCGATGAAAACTCTTGTCAACTGGCAAAGAGAAATAACATTGCATCAGAATTTGTCCTTAGCAAAGTTCCCATGATGCAACCAACATGCGAAGACAAACAAACATTTCGGCCTCATCTTTTCAGTTCGCTGAAACCTGTTTAAAGGAAGTCGCACAGCTTCCACATCCCTGCGCCGCAAGTGTTGTGACATAGCAATTACATACACAAGTCTATTGTTCATCACAGCGTGGCCATCTTGCTTTCTATAGGGAAACAAAGAACCTCTATCCAATTCTTTAGAACGAGATGATAAGATACTGTGCTCCTATTTGTCCTCGTCTAACTGTGAACATATTCTGACATGTTCATCTCAGGAAGTTGCACACACTAGTCCATTTAGGAACTAGGTCATCAGATAAGTCCTGCTTATGCACACACATTGCAGTTCATAATATTTTCCAATTCTCCTCACTCATATTTATATATTAATTTAATAACATTAGATAATACAAAAAATAAATTAATATTCAGGAGTCTGCACCAGCCTCCCCCTCTTAAGACAGAAAGTCTGAGTACAATGAAAACTTTCTTTAGTCTGTACTTTGGTTACTACATATGTAGCATGTGAGAGTTCGCATTTGCTGACTCTTGAAAAGGCATCGTCAATTACATGTCCTTGCCTTTAAATTTTTGATGTCCAAGTTTGTACGCCTTGCATGGTTAAACTCTCATTTAGCAGATCTCTGATTCCTTGTTCTCATTTGTGGAGAAACGTGAGTGGATGGTGGTCATAACACAAGTTATTTAGTGTTTCGGGTGAGCTCAGTACACCTCAAAGTGTTGTAAGCTAGCAACAAAGGCTAAATCACTCCTTTTCAATGGTTGATAATTTTTGCTGATGCTTTATTGAACTTTTTTTCGAAAAGTAGCAATTGATGCCTCACCTTGTCGTTCACCCTCTTGTGGCGAGCACTGCACCACTCCACATCACTAGCATCTCCAATCAATTTAACTGAGTCTAAATCAAGTGCTGTCAGAACTGGCGAACTTCATGATATGGCCTTCTTTGTCAATGCTTCTTGGCAGCAGCAACCAACAAAGTTGGTATTTTTCTTGAGCAGATTGGTCATTGGATGTGCACAACATAAAAGTTAGGACAGTAATTTCCTATAATATCCTGCGATACCCAGAAATCTCCATCAGTTCTTTCCTGTTGGTATGTGGGATGGAAACTTGTCTATCGCCTCTACGTTGGCTTGGATTGGCTTGACCTTCCCTTGACCCACAATGTGCCTAGATATGTGACTGTGGCACACAAACTCATCTTTGCTAAATTGACAGTTACATTGGCTTTTTGACAATTGTTCAAACAATTTAATTGTGCATTTTTTTCATGTGGTCTTCCCATGTCTCAGAGTACAATACCAATCATCAATATAAGCCTCACAACCATCTACATCACAATCACCTTGTTATACCATCGTTGAACGGAACGGAGCATTTTTTCAAAGCAAAGGATCACTTTGTACTTGGGACAATCCACTGGTGTTACAAACGCAAATTCTCCTTTGCTCTTTCTGTCAGTGGAACTTGCCAGTAACCCTTTAATAAATCAAACTTGCTAACAACTTGGCATGTCCAATTTTCCAATATACAATCATCACTTCTTGGTATCGGGTAGTGAAATCGGTCTTGGATTTTAGATTTGTTGCCCGAATCTTGACACACGCGGTCTGACCCATCATGTTTTGGTACCATTACACACGGTGACGCCATAGCTAGGCTGGGCCTCAATTATATTGTTCTGTAACATATAGTCTACCTCTTCTTCAGATTTTGCTTTTTTCGGGGTTAAACCCTATATTGTTGTTGTTTGATAGGAGTTGCATCACCCACATCAATGTTCAATGATTATACCATCAATTGTTTTGTTGGAACATCTGAAAACAATGATCAAACTTGTCACAAATTTGTTAGTTCATCCTGTTTTGACTTGTCCAGGTGACCTATTTTTTGTTTCCAAATTGGTGAGCACCTCAGAGTTTGTAAGTTTGGGTTGACACCCAATAGCATGTCCATCACTGCTTTGTGGTTTCCTTCAAATATTAGGTACATGTACTTCCTCTTTGTTAACATTATCACCTTGGTCGAAATTGTCATGGCGAACTGAATTTTGAAGTGCTGGTTTCACCCCTGTCAACATACTTTTTCAGCTTATTGAGTGAACCAAGTTCGTTGTTTTTTTCGCCTACTGGGTTTTGACAACCTAGTGAGTTACATCACGCCTTGGGATTCAACCTCAATACTGACCACTTATCTACTTGTAATGTTCCAAGAATTGAAATAATCAAACTTTATCGCCCTTTTGCAAACACTCTCTCTCTGGCCGTTTTATCATACCACTTGTTTCATTTTGAATTTGGCTGTTACTTTCAAATAATTTTCTCTTCTCCTTGCAATTTCATTCACAGCCCCTTTGTCAGTCTTGACTTGAATCCAGATACATGTCTAAGAGGTTCAATTCACCGTCGCCCCCAATACCTTGTACCATTTGATCTTTGAGAAGTTGTAACGGTCCTCGGACTTTATGTCCAAACACTAATTCAAATGGGCTGAATCCTAGTGATTCTTGCCCCGCTTCCCTAGCACCAACAATAGTAAGATGTCTCCCTCCATCCCAGCCTTTGGATATTCTGACAAAAGGTTTTCATCATATTCTTGAGAGTTTGGTGAAACCTTTCCTGCCTTGGGCCTCTGCATGGTAGGCGCACGATTTGTACTGTCGAATCCCTAATCATGCATAACTTTGCTGAATATGCCTACAAGAAATTAGAACCTTGATCTGATTGGATTTGACTTATGTAGGCCTAATGTTTAAAAAAAAACTTAGTTAGTGATTTCACAATAGTGTGCGCTTTTGAAATATTCGCAGTGGAATCGCTTCCCCCTCCCCCTGACCCGCTCAGGATCTGTGGTAAAACGACTGTAATGAGACTACAATCTCTCTGAGTCGCCATGCGAGTGGTGTTTTGAATTTTGCCAATCCATGGGCTAGTTGGTTCGTATGAGGGCGCGCGTTTTCTACAAATAGGACCAACTCCGGGGATAGACCGATTATGTCCAGCAGGGATAGGCTTGCCCCAGTGCTCTCCTGATTTTTTTAGGATTTATTTCTTTGATCTATTTTTTATATACTTGTACATTATCTACACTGCCAATCTTGGTGAATGTCCTGTTGTAAAATTACTACTTCCAAATATAATAATAAAATAAAATTTGATTTTATGTGTTCACTGTTCCTAAATACGAATACAGGGCCGAGACTGTGGGACAGTCTACCCTCCCCCGAAAATAAAAGCGCGAGGGTAGTAATGATTGTTTAACCTTAAAGCTTCACGTGGTATTGTACATATAGATGGCGTCAATAGTTGTTTAGAACCTAAAAGCATGATGCATTGACCTACAGATGGCGCTATCTGGTTTAAAGAAATATAGGCATCGAGGTATGTGATGGAATTCAGTAGCTAAGCAAAAATTCTATTTAACGA
>JAMKCH010050078.1:0-10604 GCA_023653785.1 Ophioderma brevispina
CATCACGACTCCTTTTACAGATTAAATAGATAATCACGTGACTCATGGATGTGGGTAGTTGACCACCCCTACAACAGATAAGAATTTGGATCAGGTCATCTGGGGTCACAGGGGGTCAAAAGTTCATTTTTTAACAAATCCGCTACCCCATCGACAGCTAACATTGCATGGGTTAACGTGATCATGCATACGAAGTAGATTGATATCCTTCCAAAGGCATAGTTTCAAGGGGTCAGTCATTAGGGTTCACTTCTGGTCTTAGTCCTCGACTTGGTTCAGATCTGTACCAATCTAGTCTTTTCTTTGTCTCTTCTGTCAACATGCTCTCTCTCATACATGGAACACCATAGTTAACCAAATTGTCACAAGGAAAGTACTGCACAGAACTTTGACATACCCGCTTGGTGTCAAAGGTCACGATAGGGGGTCACAGGGGTCCAAAAACAACCTTAAACATGCAAAAATCTACAATTAGCTCAAATCTCAAATAATGCTGTCATCTTGTATGACTGTGATCACACTACAAAAAGTCAATTTGACTGTCATACAAACACATGATTTAGAGGTCTAGGTCAAATACCTCAAATTACGTTACAATTAAAATCACTATCCGTTTACAAATTACGTAGAGTCACGTGATCTGGAGTGGTGCAGCTTGTGACATCCCACAAAGTTATGAAATTTTGATTCTAAGGTCACCTGGGGTCTCTAAGGTCAATGACCTTTACTGTGTTTAAATTTAATAAGGTCAATAGAAAATCTTTTTCAGCCCTTCTGTCGTACTTGAATAAGAGTCATAAAAGAATCAATTAGGACCCCATCCACATGACCCATGGTTAGGGTCAAAGTCAAAAACATCAATACGGACACTTCAATCACTACTCTTTTACAGATTACATATATGATCACGTTGACTCTGTATGGTGGTGCAAGCTTGACATCCTCCACAAAAGTGACTTAATTGGACATTTTGGATCAAGTCATCTGGGCCCAATAGTCAAAACACCTTACTGTCTGTAAAATTTAAAACAAGGTCAAATAAAAATATTTTTTTCTCCCTCCTGTAGTAACTTGATGAAGGTCAATAAAAGTCAATTATGACCCCATCACTTGAACCATTTTCGGGGTCCAAAGTCAAAAATACATCAATTTACGTTACACTTCAAATCACTACTCTTTTAAGATAATAGTATGATCAAGTGAACGCATGTATGTGTTGCAGCTTGACATCCCCCACAAAAGTTACTTAATACATTGATCAAAGTTCATCTGGGGTCACTAAGGTCAATGAACTTTACTGTGTGTAAAAATGTTAAACAAGGTCAAATAGAAAATATTTTATCCTAAATCCATCCTGTAGTACGTGAATGAGAGGTCAATAAAAGTCAATCATTAACCCATCACATGACCCATGGTTTTTAGGGGTCAGGGTCAAAATACTTCAAATTACGTTACACTTCAAATCACTACCCTTTTACACAGTTAAATATATAATCACGTGACTCAATGGACGTGGTGTAGGATGACACCCCATACAAACAGTACTTAATGAAATTTCTCAAGGTAATCTGGGGTCCCAGGGGTCAAAAGTTCATTCGGACAAAATACGCCACCCCATCGATCAGAAACATTGCATGGTCACGTGAACTCAGATACGAAGCAGCTTTGAGATCATGCAACTAAGTTTATTAGGGCACAGGGGTCAAGGTCATTAAGGGTTCTACTTATGGTAGAGTACCCTCGACTGGTTAGATCTGTAACAGATCTAGTTGATATGATATTTCTGCGTTTCATCAATCGGTAATGATATCATTGGAGCTTTTAAAATGTCTGGATTTAAAAGGATATTGGCTGCAAGATATCATATTATGCCAAAAAAACTAAATCGCCATATTTTTACACGTGAGCCAAATTGTGCATGACGTCATAAAAATTGTGGTCAATACGCAGCACACTGTTATGTGTTTGAAAAGCAGATTTCGTTCTAAGAACATCATACGTATATGAAAATAGTGAAAATGTACAGAAATTAGAACTTATGGGGCTTACCAGAGAAATAAGTCAGTATTGTAGACCCCGGAAAACAGAAAGATGCGCGTTTGAGCAAATTTCGCAGTGTTAAATTTTATTTGTTACATGCTCTGTAATCATATGGAAATAATAAAGTTAAAATCCTGTAACCTCAAAAAGTTCAAATATCATAGAGCTTAAATAATAGTTAAATAAAACGCCTGAATAATCTATTCAAATATGCCAGAACAAATGTAAATTTTATTTTTTGCACTAAAATTTAATGACGTCATCTTTATGCGCAATATTCTTTTTGCAATCCCTGCGAATTTTACGAACCTCGTGGATTCGGAATCCTGGGGTTTTCAAACTATGAAGATGTTCGTTGTTAAAAATAGTTTATCTCGAGGTAACCTATTGTCAATTTTAGAGACATTTTTAATTGTTGGTGCCCGAGTAGTACGATTGATTGAGGCGCGCGGATTGTGATAATGGAGTGGTCGCTCGTGTATACATTACGCTCTGTGCTCTACTGACGCTATATAACCAGATGCCAACAGGCCCAAACCATAGGGATTCTGTATTTTTACTTGACACACATTTTGCATAATTTATGCCCCCTAGTATCTACCCTTTCAGGGATACCCAACAAAAAAATTCACACAACCCCTTGTAAAGGGGGGGTCCAATTTATGGCCCCCCTACAGTAAAAGTATAGGAACATGAATTGTCTCTATCTTTTGATTGCGTTTGTGTTATTTTCAGTCTTAGAAGGGTGGAATTGGTATAATGACAGGAAATGTAAGACAACTTCATTGACCATAACATAAATTGGAATTTTTTCTGGCACAGGTGTGATAATTACCCATTTAAAGTAGCTATTTTAGCAAATCTGATATGGCCATCTCTGATTTTGGGTAAGAGATACGGCGCTGGCAAACGGGCTGTGCCTACTGAGTGCTAGTAGTTGGTACTGCCCTGAGTCAGTCTAGCAAGGTGACATGATTATGCCATGACTATCGTCTTTTACCAATCATGAATTGCTGCAATTCCCTTGAACATTTTGGTGTTCAAGATTGTCGAGGATATTTTATTGGGTACTTAAAAATGCAGTCAGAACGTTCTTTTGTCACCTTGTGTGATATTGTGACGACATTGAGGTTGGTGTACTTGCAAGCGAGACTGCTGAATTTGACAAGTTGAATGACATTGCTAACTTGATAAGTTAACAAACATATCTGGGATACAATGAATACGTCTTGATTAAAGTGGAATATATCCTTAAAATAGTATCTTTTCTTATATGAAGTGGGACTGTAACAGCGGGGGGAGGGGATACTCGGATTTGGTTTGGTCGGGGATGTGCGGCTGAGGACTCGAAACCCACACCACGGCATATGGCATTTTCTCAGCCTGAGGGTCATTTGGTAGAAAAGTGTACAATTTTTAAGGATTTTGCTTCAAATATATCCGTTTTTGTTTAAACTGTGGCTTTTAAGAGCATTTTGTGGCAGTTTTGGGGGAAATGGGACCCATGTCTAAGGATTTCTCATAAAAAAGCCCATGTCTAAGGATTTCTCAGTCATATGGATAAATCCATTCATTGCCAGCTTAAAAATACAAAATTAATAACTAAAAACAATTTAGGTAAAAATAAAGAAATAACAAATGAAAAAAACAAAAATTAAAAAAATAAGATGACAAAATAACTAAAGATAACTAAATATGAATCAATTGGTGAAAATAAAAAAAAAAAAATCTGTTCTGCTGCTCGTAATTTTAGGTGTGTCATTAATAAAAACAAAAATATGCCATGCTAATTCATAAAAACATACAAAGTAATATTAAAAAAATTTAGTATTAATAAATAAAATATCAAAAGTATAAATCAAAATAATACAATGAACCTAAAATATAACTTATTCTAAAATAATAAAAACAATACTTAATAAAATAGGAACCACAATAAATAGATTAAAAAAAACTGAAACTAAAAGCAAATAATTTTGTTCATAAAGATGCGGGCATGGGTATTTTAATATTTTTCTGTATTAAAAATAAAAACAGTAAGGGTAATAAAAATAAAAATGAATGAAACAATAAATATAAGCTTGAAAATGAACAAATATGACAAAACAAATGTTTAAAATCAATATGAATGTAAACTAAATTTAAATGCTCATTGACACAAACTCGCCGCTCTTTATTTAAGGTTTTCCCACAAAAGCAATGCTTTGATGATTTTCTTTTAAAGAAATCGTAAAGATTCCAATGCATTTGATTGATTTTCTTTTTCAAATAAACGGCGTAAAGAGATACAACTTTGTGACTTTTGTGAAAAACCAGACAATACTCATATTTTTGTGTGAATGTGATTATGTAAAGCCTATGTTGGGATGATCTTCTTAGCATCATTCAGGAATAAATATGACATTGATTTCTCTATTTTCAACTTAGATAAGTGTTGGGTTTTTAAGGGATAACTTTCCAGCCTATTTATTTTTGTGTGTCAAATATTATATTATGTTTGCAAGTTTCAATTTAAGAAGCCCAATGTTTGCAACTTTTAAATTAAGGGTAATAGCTTTTATTAGGTAATAGGGAGACCGAATACCTGTTGCTATGGAAAGAGGGAAACTTTCAAGCATTTAGCTGGATAGTTGGAATTGGCCATTATGTAGATGAAAAGCGTAACCTTTGAATATTGGCAGCGTTGTGAAGGCTGTGTTGAAATGCGGCTTGGGGTAGTTGGAAGGGGACCTGGGTTCAGTTTGGGAAAATTCGCCTTTGTTATAGAGGAAAGGGTTGAATCTGAGTTACTGGGAAGGTGTTCTGTTCAATTCTGGGAAGGGTGTGAAGTAATCTATAGTCCGGCAAGGTATCATAGTCGGCTCCACGACGACAACGAATAAAGCAATGAAACTAATGTTTGCATGCAGAGTCACCTGAAGCGATTGCCCTATTGTTCACTCATTGTTTCCGGGACTGTGAGCCCGGAGGACTATCTCCTACCACACTGGCTCTCAGACCGTTTGCAAAGGGGACCATGGTAGTTGGAATGGGACCCACGGGTAAGTTGGAAAGGGACCCTGTGGTAGTTAGTCTCTTTCATTAAACCTAGGGCATGGCAGTATTAAGGGGACCCGCAGTGGCTGCGCCGGGGTGGGGGGGGGGGGTGGATGGTGTGGGGATCGGGGAAATTTCCCCGACACTGTTTTTTTCTTGCCCCATCTTCCAGCCCAGAGACAAATGACAAATTGTGGCAAAAATCAGATTTCAGGCTAGAAATCACCAATTTTGGCAAAAATCATCGATTTTGGATCAAAATTGGTTCAACTTCAAACTTGTTATGTTTTGCCTGCCCCCCACCCGATTTAAAAAAAAATCAACTGTTTTATTTTTTTCTTTTTTGAAAATTTCAATTTTGCCCTCCCCCATTTCACTTCCCCAAAAAATCACTTTGCTCCCCCCCCCCCCAAAAAAAAAAAAAGTCTGGTGGCCACTACTGACACCCAACATAGTTTGCATTAGTAACTTTGTCACCAAGCTAGGCCCTGGGTCCTTTTCCCGAAATTGGTCGTACGACAGTCGTAGCCCTCTCTTCCTATCGCAACTTTTGCGTCAAGTTTCACACTTACGAATTTACTGTGTTCCGCGCAACTTAGTATGCACGTAAGATTTTCTTCAAAACTTACGGAAATCTACGTCTGTCGTACTTGCACGACGCTTTTTTCCACGATGTTTCATTGCGTGCCTTAACTTAACTAGTCGCAGGATTATCAGTAAAGTTACGCGAATTTCTCCTACGTCTACTCATAGTTGACTAATACTTGCATATAACCTACAAGTTGATATCATGGACATTATGGACGAGCTATATTCGTGATTTTATTTGAAAAAGGGTATTTGAGGCTGGGGGAATTATTGTAGGGCGATTATTCCAACCATCTTGAACATGTTCGAGACCCGAGGGTCCCCCCACTCTTGTTTTTGGTTTTGGGTGTGTGTGTGTGTGTGTGGGGGTGGTGTCTTTGGTGGGTGTGTGTGTATGTTTTGTGTTTTGTGGGTTTGTTTTTTGTTTGTTTTTTTCGCTCAGTGGTCACCCAATGGCCGAGTTTCAAAACTATTTTAAATAATTATGTATGCCTATAATCTCTCTTGTCGACCGGTTTTTCTCACAGATTTCGTTTTTTTTAAATAAATATGCTCTTTTTTGTGTATTCACACCTAACCTTTTTAGGGACATGTCTCCAAAAGACCTTCCGAGTTTTCAAGCACATACGTTACTTCTCTTCCAAGTTGAGTGATCCCCTTCCCCCAAGTTGATTAGGAAGTGATTAATGAGTACCGCATGTCTAAATTGTGAAAACTTGTAGGGTAATTTTCCATTTCAGTGAGAAATAGTACTGTTGTTTCAAACTGTAAGCTACTGAACACATTGTAAGCTACTGTAGGCCTGCGGAACCGTCACACGACATCGTTTATTATGTAAGCTTAAGGCACTGGCCAGATTTAAGCTTATAGCTTACCGACCTGCACTGACATTGTAAAGAAAATAACATATTATTGTGATGTGTTTGTTTGCTAAAAAGGTTCAAATGCTTAAATTACCGTCTACAAGAATAACTGCTCTTGGTGGCATGAATATATTGACACACAACTATATATTAGTCATGTTATCTAATGAAGACGAAACTAATAGGCCTATACCCTATTGTGTCCTTTTGAGATATACACATATACGCGAGAGGTCATCAAGCGTCTTACGGTGTGTTATGAAGAGTGGGATAATCAATTCGACATGAGTGATGATATAGCTGTTAGAGTAAGGGTTGGGTAGAAGCTTGTAGCAAGGTTTATACAGCCAGACAAAGTATTATACCCTTTACCTGTTTGCTAAAAGTAACGAATAACACAATTTCAATGTAGGTTATCATTACAAGCTTGACCCTCTACAAGTATTCTATTATCCCCCCCTCTACTGCCCATTCTTGAAAAGCAGCAATTCTTATTGGTCAGTTTACTGCCCATTTATTCTGCAATAATGGGTCGGGAATGCATTTTCTCATTAAGATCACGCTGTTTTCAGTAATAGAATAGAAATAAAGGTTTTGCAATATCATTTATGATGGGCTCATAATGTATCCTCCTCGCCGGAAAACTTTAAATAATGGCTCGGCTGTTCCTCGCCATTTATTAGTTTTTCCGACCCGGACACCTGATTTGCCCATAATGATACTGCATCACCCTTTATTTCTTAATATTTGTCATTGCTCAAACAAATCTCAATTTGGTAATTTAGATACAAAAATTCCGTTGACCATTATCAAAAAAATATATACTTATCCATATTTCAAGACCTTTGTCTTTAATGCCGGTATTTAGCCTACATGGCACATCTTGTATATAGGCCTATGTTATATTTATTGAGAAAACTTTACAATACCGAGCATGTGTCAATTATGTTTAGTATTTCTTTGCATCTTGCAGTAATTGAATTTAAAAAGTTATGGTAGCGCATACTTATTTAACGATATTGAGTTTAAATTATATTTATAATAGAAGGACTCTCCCGATTCCCGATTTTTAAAAAAAGAAAATAACAAAATAAGTATGAAACTTAATACTAATTGGTCCACAAGAAATGAAAATAAACAGCCCTCACTCGCATAGATTTAACTAACTGAAATAGTTACTCATAATTAACATTTATATACTAAACTTATTAATTAATACCGTGAATTGAAAATTGAAGCAACAGGAGCCTACATGAAGCAAATAGAAAAAATATTGAAGAGTTTAACACACACACACGCGAACAAAAATACCGAATCAGACCAAGTTGACCAACAATCGAGCGAACCCTGTCCGAGTGTTTTAATACTTTTTTAAAGTTCCATAGATATCACCCAATAAAAATCAGTCATCCCTTAGATAAGCAGGCACATGGTAACATTCGCAAACGTTTCTCAGACTTTGCACCCAGACAGAGCCCAATTTTAATCCCAATTTACTCAATGAATGACCTTTAAAAAATCGTCTTAAGTTTTATGTTAGCGTAAGATTGTCGTAGGTTTACTTGTAGAAATGTACTTACGATCATCTTAAGTACACTGTTTCAAGGAACGCTACAACCATGGTCGTAACCAAATTCTTAAGCCGTGCGTAAGATGAACTTCGTTTCATAGTTTCGGGAACGGACCCCTGTCCCTATCACCTACACCAGGTGACAAAATTTACTTAACAGATCACTTCTGATAAGGTTCCGTGCGGATCCTTAACATTGTATCCCCCGCCGCAACTGTGAAAGCCGAGATCCGCGCAGTTCTACTTGATATTAGGAATGACTTTTAAACAAAAATGGTCACATTAATTGTAAAGATCTGTGACGCTGTGCATGACGACTCTGAATATATCATAGCACTGTTTCCAAATGAACCACAATCTATATGAACAGTGGCGTAGCCAGGTGGGGAAAAGGGGGGAATAGTGCCCCCTCTGAAAATGTTTTTTAGGGACATCGGACATTCAACAATGTATTTTATGTTAAATCAGCCCTTTTTAGGACTCTTTTTGCCCTGCGACCGGGAAAGTTTTGGGTGTGATCGGAACATTTGTTTCACATCTACCGGGAAATTGCCCCCTCGGAACCACCGAGCTGGCTACGCGCCTTGCCACTGGTTTGCGACAAAAATCAGAGAACAGGGAATTTTAATTCTAATCAGGTAAACTGCCAGAAAATGCCTAAATTTTTTTTTGTATTTGCAATATACAAAATGTGGTCAAAATAGTAAAATAAGGCTTCGATAATGATAAACATACAAAGGAATATCATGAAACTTGACTAAAATGAACCTTACAATGGCAAAAGAGGGAGGTTGGGCCTTGCATGGTTCATGTAAGATTTGTCATTCTGATCCTGTGAAAATGGAAAATGATGTACATGAAGTGTTGGCAACATGCCAAATAACCATTGATAGGATAGTCTGTCAGTGAGCTACCCGTTTTGATAACAAAGTGTTATATCGGCTATGCTGTCCAACTTTAATGCATGATTTCAGCAACGATGCTGACACTCAAAAATGGTGAGATTCATATTCCTGGTGTGATTTCCTTACATTTGAACCCCTATTGATTACTTGGCATACTGTTCAGACCTTGACCCCCCTGGGGGATCAACCATGGGGTCGGTGTTAAGTTTACGGAAACAGCCCTCCTGGATTTTCATCATTGTGTCATAGGCTATCTATCTGGATTTAGTAACCAAAAATAGCATTGGGAATTTTAAAAATGGTTTTGGGGTGCTTCCCTGGTTAATAGAGCATTTGAATTCTGCTCATCATGAATACGACTTACTATGTTCATCATACGGCATACGGCTTGCTAGTTGATCAATACGAGTAGGCCTACAACTCACGATGATTTGACCACCATCATGACATTGCCACTTGCGAGCCGCGGGTTTTGAGCATGCATTCGACCCGGTGAAGCAGTATAGTCCGGCGGAGCCACAGTCCGGGGTCCAAGAGAACGATAACGGAATAAGGCGTGAAACTTATGTTGCTTGGAAAGAGTCACTGAATCGATTGCCCTATTGTTCACCATTGTTCCCGGACTATGAAGTACACCGGACTATATTAACTTCTACACCGGGATTACGACTTACGAAAAGGTTTAGCACCATTCGACTTAACTCAAGGTCCCGACCAGATTTTTGAGCATCATTAGAAACGACTTAACGAGGGTGTGAAGCAGCATTACGGCTAGGGCCTATATAACATCCGAGAGTTTGATCCATGATACGACCTGTTCAAGGACGACCTGCAAGGGTTCGAACATGATCCGGGCCTGTTCTAGGACCGACAACCCTGCAGGATTTGTACCATGATTGCGTCCTGTTCGAGGACAACCTGCAGGGCATGGGGGGTGGGGGGGGTGGGGGGGGAGTTTTCGGATTTTATTGGAATCCCTGTGTAAACACATCGTCTGCAATACGAAATGTAGCAAATCTATATAAATACCCACAAAAAATGAACAGATTCTATATGGTGTTAAAGGGTCATGATCGTCCTTTCTGTCATAACTCTGGCGAAACGGTGCTGAAAAAGTCCCACCATAAATGAATCCCCATCCTATCCAAAAAATGCGATCAACTATTACCAATCAGGTCTTAGAAATTCATTGAAGCAAATGTAGTTCGACACGATCTTATCTTGTCAATACGTCGGGTATAACGTTGTGTTGCATGAGCGCGGTATGCTCGTGTGCGTTTGTTACGTTTTGGCTCGTAGCCTCGTGGGAGTCGGTAGGAGGTGGTAGGACGCCCAATAGGCCTACATGAGAATGAAACAAAATTGAATAAATAACGTTCTAGGAGACTAAGGAATATTTTAAATGGCGCGAATTGAATTTCAAATGCTTTTTTCTCCAATTTCTTCTACGAACTCAAGTTCGCGCGAACACATTTGCTTAAAAGGAGTTCTTACCGTAACAAAAAGGGTTAAATTTAATGAATTCATCATGCGGTTTTGGAGGAATCAATCAGGCTATTAATGACGATTGTTTCCATAGAGCTGATCTCAGCAACCTCCAAA